>JACDJE010000245.1:1169814-1196017 GCA_016647715.1 Pavo muticus
TGCCCAGGGAGGTGGTGGAGTCACCGACCCTGGAGGTGTTCAAGGAACGTTTGGATGTTGTGTTGAGGGACATGGTTTAGCGAGAACCATTGGTGATAGGGGGATGGTTGGACTAGATGATCTTATAGGTCTTTTCCAACCTTAGTGATTCTGTGATTCTCAGGAAGACAAATGCTTGGCTAACAAGAGGCCTGCTCAGCTGTTACTGCTGAGTAGAATGCCAAACAAGTATTGGATATCCCTCTGGTCAGTTTTGGTTGGCTGTCCTGGCTGTGTACTCACTGCATCTCCTCTGCCCACCCCAACCTCCATGTTGTGCCAGCACTGCTCAGCACTAGCCAAAACGCTACTGTGACATCAAAACTGCTCTAGCTACAAGTCAAAGCACAGCACTATATGGCCAGCCAGTACAACTGACTGACACAAGACGCAAGGAACTTGCAACTGTGAGTATGACCTGCTTGGCACAGCTATCCAGAAAGACTGTTGTCTTACATTCCACTCAAAACATACCTGGAATTACTCAGAAGAAAAATGAAATGCACTTAAGGTCAACAGAAGTGAGATAACTTAGAGCACATCTGTTAACAGCAGGAGTCAAAGAAGAGCAAGTGCAAGTAAACACACCATTCCTCTGATAAAAAAGAAGTAACCTGTTAGGTAGCAAGGTTAGAATGGAAAGTATCTATTCTGAGATAACCACTAAGCTATAAGTAAAACCTCCACGTTAGAACAGTCATTAACATTTGTTTAAGAACCAGTCCAAAGAAGAATACGTGCATTACTGCAAGCAATAAATACCAACCCCAACAAACATTAACCTTTATTATTAGTGATAATGGTAATAAAAGCTAAATGTATATGCTATTTTCTTGTTGTTTCCTGAATTAAAGTTGAAAATTACTTTTTATGATATAATTAGTAAAGAGTATTTGAAAAGGTTCAAACTACACTGACAGGACCAGCTCACAGAGTGCTTCAATCTGAAGTCCCTTGAAATCTGAACTCATCAATCTCTTCATACATATTCAGTTGAGAGGGAAGGAGTCTTCTCCCATGGCTGTAGAATATAATTCCTCCTGTCCATGAAGGAAAAAGAAAAAAACAGTAGAATTCTTGAACTCAGCATTGTGGGTTTTTTGTTTTTTTTTTTCATTTTAAATGTCTCAGAAAAGGATTGCTGATAAAAGTCCAAGTCCTTTAACAGCTCTATACCATCTGAAGATTAACCCTTAAAATAAAACTAGATAACAAATGAATATACTTCTCCATTTTTATAAGGAAACAGGCTAACTGAAATCAAGCCACTGACAGAGATTCAACATGTCCATTCACAGATGAGAATTTTCCAAATGCATATTCAACACTGACTCAATAAATTGATTGCTTAGTGAAAAGCTAACAGATACTCAGTGCTGCCTGTATTATATCTGAACAAACAAAATAAAGGAGAGGTGTGATGCAGGAAAAAATCTGAGAACATCATGAGGGACGCAGAACATCCCTCTGCACGTAAAATTCAAAGATCACTCACTCTAAATACACTGCACCTTAAAAAAAAAAAAATCCTAAGTTGATTCCTCGTTAAGTAAGGTTTTTAAGACAACATACTCCATTATCTTTCCATCAACATCACCCAAGGATTCATACATTTTTTTTTGTTGTTGTTCTGGAAACTCCAGGCAGCAGATGATGTGAAAGATCTATTTACTTCATTTTGACAGAAAAAAAATTAGCCCCATATACGATTCCCCTTCCCATCCCCAAAATGCTTTTTTCTTTTCACATGAGCTATTTCAGCAGTCTGTGTCATTTCCATAAAAACGAGCAGTAAGCAGATTATGTGTCAATCATCAAGCCTAGAGAACACAGAAATACATTATATAATATTCAATACAAAGCTAGGTATATGCAATTGATAGATGTAGCAACATCAGTGTATCACAATTACTAAGAAAATTTTTTAAGCTTTTGAAAAGATGCAGAAAAAGTAGTAAATTGTTGATGTCTGGCTTTTCATATACTTAAAGTAAGATTCTGACTTTAATCTTCTTTATTCTCTGTTGGTAAAACAAAAACGGCACACAACTCTGCTGTTCAGAAGGTAACTTTTGAACAAGTTGGTTACAGTGAAAAAGCTTTCTTGAAGTTTAACCTTGCTTTTAATTCTTACCAAAATAAAGAGGAGAAAGTAAAATTGATAGCTGCAAAAATGCAGCTACAGCTTTGATTTCAGTACTAATATGATTTTGCAATCTCATCCTCATCAGTGAACTAGATGAAAGGACAGAGTACACCATCAGCAAGTTTGCTGATTACATGAAGCTGAGAGGAGTGGCTGACATACCAGAAGGCTCTGTTGCCATTCAGTGCGACCTGAACAGACTGGACAGTTGGGCAGAGGAACCCGCTGAGGTTCATCAACAGCAAGGGCAGCATCCTACACCTAGGGAGAAATAACCATGTGCAGCAGTACAGTTTAGGAGCTGACCTGTTGGAGAGGAGCTCTGCAAAGAAGGGCCTGGGTGCCCTGGTGCACAAACAGGTTGGCCAGGAGCCAGCAGTGTGCCCTTGTGGCCAAAAACGCCAATGGGATCCTGGGGTACAATCAAAAAAGCATGGCCAGCAAGGTGACAGAGGTGACCTTCCCTTTCTGCTCTGCCCTGTGAGGCCACATCTGGAGTACTGTGTCCAGTTCTGGGCTCCTCTGTTTAAGAAGGGCAGGGAACTTCTAGAAAGAGTCCAGCAAAAGGCCACAAAGATGACTGGAGCCTGATGAAGCAACTCCCTTATAAGGGAAGGCTGAAAAACCTGAGTCCGTTCAGTGTGGAGAAGATCAAGAGGTGATCTTCTCAATGCTTACAAATATTTATAAGACAGCAGTCAAGTGGATGGGGGCCAGGTTCTTTTCAGCAGTGCCTAGCAGCAAGACTAGGGACAATGGGAACAAACTGGAACACAGTTCCATACAAACATGAGGGAAAACTTCTTCACTTTGAGGGTTACACAGTACTGGATCAGTCTGCCCAGAGAGGCTGTGGAGTCTCCTTCTCTGGAGATACTCAAAAACGCATGATGACTCTTTCCTGTGCAACCTCCTCTAGGGAACCTGCTTTAGCAGATGGGTTGGACTCAATGATCTCCAGAGCTTCCTTAAAACCCCTATGATTCTGTGATTCAGTCTCAGAGAAAAATGGACATGGCACAGTCTGGCTCTAATGTAACAAAACATGGTAGACAGAAACCAATATAAGGTTGTTTCAAATTTTCTTCAGAGTTCATTTTTTATCACAGATTTACATTAACATTACAAAAGCCAGGAATTCCTGTTAATCAAGACTGCATGTTTAAACAGAACAATAAAAGGAAAAAAAAGGCTGTCAAAGTGCCAGTATACAGCTGGGACAGAATGGTAAAGTTTGCTTCTCTCATTCCATTTGTCATGATTAGTCTTTATGTTAGCAACAAATAGACAACCTCAACTCTTCATTAGTTTTGAAATTTAGGTCCAACAACATGGGCTTATTTCCAGTGCTGTATTATTATTGTTCTTGAGGCATTACCATAACAAGAAGTCTTAAAACGTATTAATCACATTAAAATCTCTTAGTTTAACAGTAGAAATTAAAAGAAGTCAGTTGATGTTTGACTTAATTAGGACTTACTGCTTGCATTACCAAAAATGATGTGCAACATACTTAACTTTTTTTTTGCTAGTAGTTTCAGTATGACTACCACGAATGAAGCTACCTTGTTTTAGCATGCACAGTATTAGCAACGTTTTCCTGGATATATAGTTGTACAGAAATTGAGACAGGTTTTCCTCCCCTAAAGCAAGATTCTTAAACATTTACAAAAATGGAAAATTGAAACTGCAGATGAAAGGAACACAAGCGGCCCACTCAGCCGTCCTCAGGTTAATGAAAAACAAATGAGAGATTTCTGCTCACACTTCTCCATCTCCTCAAGATGAAACAAGCTGTTTTTATGGGACGCACTTAACATCTGGACAGATGCTTTTAAACACATCCACATTACAACAATTACTTCAGGTTTATCTTTCCATAGTTTCTAAACCGGAAATAGCTTGACATGAAATTAAAATGCACTCAAATTATGACTTCCTCTCACTATATAATAAAATACTTAAGTACTGGACAAACATTCTTAACAAATGGAAAAAAACTTTTTGTTTTAAAGATAAACTAATTGGACTATTGGTTTACCTGTGGTTCCCATCTCAAAGCTTCTTGGCTGAGAACGGGTTTAATGATTACCTTTTATAACCTCTGTACTTAAGCTGCTGTTGCTTCTGCGTATTCTGGTTTTGGACATGGACCTGCGTTGCTCTCTAACTGGCTGGTAAATCTAACGGGAGGAAAGAGAAACACGCTACGCAGAGATCCCTGGAGCCTCAATTACACCGAAGAAGTACAAATAAGGTAAGTGACAGTATGAATTACTGGAAGATGACAACACATTCTTGACAAAAAAACTTTAAAGAAAGAAGTTGGGCACAAAGCTGTAATAGAATTCAGTGACCCAAGTCCTGCATTCCTTACATGGGCAGTTTTCCATTATAGCTTGAATCTTAAGTTAGATTATGTTGATTTTTAAAATCTTTAAATCATAAACCAGGTCTCTCTACAGCAGAAACATTTCTGAAGACCAGCAGTACTGAGATGGATATTCCAACAATGTAAAAGGCTAAAAAAAAAAGCCAAGGATTACTGGATACTAGCTGAATTGCCCAAACATGAAGCACATCTGAATTACTGTCTGTTTAGCTGCAAAACAATCTTCAATGTTCAGATTCTAACAACTACAGGTGGAGAGTCTAAGGAGAGAGGAGATCGACTGAATCAACTGTGGGAATCGGGACTAATCTATCTTAACCACTACTTCCATCACTACTTCAGGCTGGATTTTTTTCCAATACTGTGTGAAACAAGCAGAATTCCCAAGAAAATACTACATTCACAAGTCTAAAATTAACTTTTAGGTCAAACTGTTTACAGTCTAATTCTAAACAACACTTTCTGAAGCAAAGAGCTGCTATTTAGACAGTTACAGGAAATGACACCTGGTCTTAACATACTCGCATCTCCAAGAAATCAGGAAAAGGCCTAATTTAACAAAGATCAAAATTATCTCTCTTCAATAAGAAAACAAGCTAGCTTCTAGGTGAAAGATTAAATCAGCCTAGTTGCCTAGAGGCATTCAAAGGAGAGAGACTACACTGATTTTTTTCTCCTTTAATTTCAGATATTTCAACAAGTAAATCAAATGGGTGAAGGAAGCTTGAGGAAAAGAAAAGAACAGGACAACAGAAAGGAGGATGGACAATCCATTCAGAGTCAGGAACCCCAAACTACGAACCTAAAAAAACAGGTAAATGCCAACACCCACTCCCTTAACACGCACACGTGAAGGGCTGGCACAAGGAGGCAGTAAGAACGTACGTGTGACGATGTATCACCCCACAAAAGTTGAAACTGCTCTTATTTGCAACAGTGTACTGGTATCTTCATGGTGTGGTTGAATCACATTTTATGAACTCATTAACTACTATGCATATAGCTCTGATATAAACACAATTAAAAGAAAGAATACATAATTTTCAAGTCTTTACATTATTTTTCAATATTTTATACTTCAGAATTGCTCAACTCAGCATAACATTATGAACTTTGCTAATTCTTTCTACACAAACTTCTCAGAGGCTGAATAGGGTTAGTTCAGCTCACTGCTTCTGCAAATTTGTGTTCATGTCCATAAAACAGCCAATGGTACAGAAAGACAAATGGTAATTTTTCTTCTCCAGAAAATGACAGATGCTTTTACAGAAAGGATATGCCACTTCTTTTACCTCTGACAAGACTCCCAAAGGGAAGTGTAATTTATCTTTCAGTTTAAGCAACCTGGAAAATGATATTCTGTATAGCTTCATTTAGGTGCTAAGAACCTAGACTGGCAAAAATACTGATGCTATTAGACAAGCTGTAACTTAATAAGGAAAAACTAAGATGCCCATGCCATTGACTTTTGAGCCTTGAGTTTTATTAGATTCATCTAATATGCAGGTCACTACGAAGTCTGGAGAACGTAATCTTTTCATCACATATCAATGTTAATTTCTGTGCACAAAAATACCTAAAGCAAGGAGAGCAGACCAACTGCTTAAAGAAAAAGGGGAGAATTCCTCCAAGAAGGCACATCTTAGAAGCTACAAAAATTCAGAATTCAAGTGTTCACCAAAATGTGACACTTAAGTTAAATAGACAAAAGAGAATTGCTCACTCATACAAAGTTAATTTTGAGACCCACACAATTCAAAGGATGGTTTATGAAAACAAACATGCAAGCTGACATGCCACAGGCCATGTATGTATTTGGAAGAAAAAAACTCCATAGTTTACTAGTTAGTTGAAACTTCATGTCAAAAGCTACAACATCACTGATGTCAATTACTACTGTTGTAGTAAACTGAAAAGTAGTTATTAGAAATTACTTCACCAAAATGTCTCCTTTTATTTCAAGGTGGGCCTGATTAGTGGAATCTGCATGATCGTTGGTACAATTATTGGCTCAGGTATCTTTGTTTCTCCAAAATCAGTACTTGCCAATGTTGGAGCGGTGGGTCCTTGTTTAACCATCTGGGCAGCCTGTGGAGTGCTGGCAACACTAGGTAAACACAGCCAACATTAAAGTTTCAATTTTTGCTTAAATCATTTAATTTACTACTCCGCGTCTGCATACAACTACTTTCACAAATTAGGTAACAGCACCTAGACCAAAATCAGCAGTACTCTGATGACTGTAATATATGTGTTGATTATAAACAATAGATTAAGCTATTAAAATCATAAAGAACGTTTTTAGCTCATTTTTGAAGCAGGATCTAGGTTTGCTCACTTTATCCACTAATTGTAATAAAGAGAACACCTATTTAAATCACAGGCAAAATAATATGCAAAATTTACTAGCAGTGGCCTGGTATTCCTACTGTTTTCCTACAGTTGTGTAAGTCTAATTTTATCATACAAAATTTAGTACTAAGCATCTCAGAATATTTCATTAAGAAAAAGAAAACGGAATTAATTGTTTGTTATGTCAGATACAGAGCATAGAAGTAATCATTTCTGATAAGATACCAACTACCACAGCGAAACTAGAAGTGCCACTGTACTTTAAAGATCAGCTTAGTAGACATTTTACTTCAAAATTGTGCAACAAGATCTTTTTCCCCATTGGTTTCTAAAAGGTCAACATCAGATGACAACTGCAGTAAGTTAAGTGTTGGCTCTTAATGAAATCAGAACCTTTGTACTTCATCGACGAGTCTTAAACACAACTAACAGTAAATTCTAGATTGTCACTTAAGTTTCAATATGTTTTTCCCAAACTCACACACATCCACACACTTAAAACCTAATGTGCACAGTGCAACGTATGCAAACATGAAAAAATAAAGGATAGATTACATGTATCTATCCACTTCTGCAATTGTGCTATCTATAAATAGCCCATAGCTTAAGATGTGTATAAACCAACCAAACAAGTGTGTTTCTTGTTGTTCAGGTGCACTTTGTTTTGCTGAACTTGGTACAACGATCACAAAGTCAGGAGGAGAATATCCTTACCTTATGGAGGCCTTTGGTCCAATACCAGCATTTCTGTTTTCTTGGGCAAGCCTGCTTGTCATAAAACCCAGTTCTTTCGCTATCATATGTCTCAGCTTTGCAGAATATGCATCAGCTCCCTTTTATCCAGGTTGTGATCCACCTCCAGTAGTCATCAAGTGCCTTGCAGCAGCTGCCATTGGTAAGACTTCCTTATTATAAGTGACAAATTGCACAATTGCAAAGCAACTTCTGTTCACCCTCACCCATTTCAGCATAGTAAGAATTCAGTACGTTAATCCTTATGAGGACAGCAGGAAGCAATGCTACACTGAAAGGAACAGACCTGTGGAACAATGTTTTAATTTGGACCAATGGATTAATTTTTACTTACTATTTTTAAAGTACTAATAATTTATATTAATTTTGGAGCTATATAGTAATTGTGGGAAGGACTCACTGATTCAATACACAAAGTAGATGGCTTGCTTCTAGCTTAGGTTTCTTCTTTACCAAGAAAAATACAGCCATATAACGAACACTTATCTGTAGCAGAAAAGGAAGAAAAAAATGTTAGCGGAGGTACTTCAGTATTTATCACAATGCAGTGCAGTTACTATGTACGTAACTTTGTTGTTATTGTTAAAGGTAGATATCTAATTCAATAACCTTTTCCTCACTACTTTAAATCAATCATTTATGTTAAAAATTGTATGAGTTACATATATAGTCTACGAGGAAAAAGCATTAAAGGGAATAAGGGGAAAAATGCTTAAACCTACTTTTCTTTCAGCTCTGACAAATCTAACGCAAGACATATGAATTTATTTCTTTTAGTGGTAATTACAATAGTGAATTCACTGAGCGTGAAGCTGGGAAGTTATCTCCAGAATTTTCTCACAGCTGCTAAAATGATAGTTGTGGCAATTATTGCTATAACTGGGATTGTTCTCCTTGCACAAGGTAATCAAATATACATTCACTTCCAACAATTATTTTAGTTTCTGCTGTGATCTTTAAGAACTTCCTACTGACAAAAATGGCACAAAAATAAGGCTATCCTTCTTCAGTGTTGCTGCCCCAAAGTCTGTTTGAAATGACAGTACTTTCTTTTAGAGGAACTGGGGTAAGAATTTCAGTACTACCAGTAAGTTCATAAAAATTCTATGAATTGATTTTCAACAAAATGTTTCAAAAGACTCAGCAGATGCTGGAGTTTTTCTTCACCTACTGGTGATTAGCCAAATTAACAACATTTTGTCACTAATATTTGTCTTATTTCCAGGAAAAACCCAAAACTTTCAAGATTCTTTCAAGGACAGTAAAATTTCTGTTAGCTCTATTGGTTTGGCATTCTATAATGGACTCTGGGCATACGATGGATGGTAAGGTATCTTTACCAGTGTTAACAGTTACACTGCAACAGCCTTTAACTCTCCCCCCCAGTAGGACTCAAAAGATGTAAGTTAACATCTGAATTTTCATAAATCATATCTTAACAAATTGTGGACAAAGAACAGTTAAAAAAAAATCCTTAAATTACTGTTTATTAGGGAAAGACTTTATAGTAGATCCCGAAAGGGCTACTGCTTCGGTGCTAAAGGTGGTTAGACACTGCAGTAATGAGAGAGATAAGAACAGCTAATTCCATTAGCTCAGGCAAAAGCTCTCTACAGGTCACCCCCAAAGCCTGTGTTTTATGAAGCATTCAATCGGTACAAGTGGATGTAAATATCAGAAGTTTTAATTCACATGGTTTTACATTTTTTCTTTTTCAATCTTTAGTTGGAATTATCATAGCAACAATAAAGGTTCCTTCCCTGAGAAGCTTCTATTGTATATCTCATCTGTTTTGTTGTTATCTATTGTGTTAGTACAAAGAAAATACGTTTGAAAATAATCACAAGTAAGGAAGGTTTTAGGTTTACATTCATGTTCTATATAAAGCATCCATATTCAATAACTCAGAAGCTACCTTTCCACTATCACTTTCATCAGAATAAACTTATTTACCAGAGGAATACAGATAATCTCTGCTACAGTCCTGAAAATATACATTTTACTTCCTGGAACTAACAGGAATGTGAACTGGTTTGAGGCTCTGCTGGCACAAATCTAAGGTCAAGACCTGATCCATTAATGCTATTCTTAAATGTTTGTACTGTCAAGTTTTGCAAGCAGATCCACATTTTTAAAGGAATTAAGAATATAAATCTTTACTTACAGGAAAAGAAATCAAATTCAGACCAAATATCAGACCAAATTTAAATTGATTATTCTTTCAGGTTCTCTTTCCAAGCTTGAGGCTCTCAACTCAAGCATGCGCATCTGTGTTTCAGATACTTACCTAGACTTTGGGTTTTTTTTTTCTGGGGGGGGGTGGGTGGGAAGCTGCTGCCTCAATCCTGAATAATTACTTCAAAAACCATCAGGGACTGAAATCTCATGTTTCAGAAGCAAAAGAGTAAAAATAATCTGTTCCAGTGTTGTCTGTGGTTTACTGAAAATGTGCATCTGGAACTGTAAATTCCAATTTAAGGTGTTTACAACACAACTTAAAGAGATATTATTAAAGATCAGTAGACTTAAACTGGAGTCCTTGCAATGGGCACGGTGAAATAGTGCTTTTACTTGAAAAGATTTAGATATTGCAAAGCTTGAAGCTCAAAGGAAATTTCTGGTTATTCCAGGACATTACATCCAGGAGCTAAGATGATCTCAATTCAAAATTATACAGGCGCTTCTGAAATTGCATGATGCATCAAAACTTTAAGGAGGAAAAAGTTAGTTACTCAAGGCTCACAGATGGATAAGAAACTCATACTTTTTTTTTCTTTACCAGCAGTTTTACTCTTTCTTTTTAACTGGAAAGGCAAACAATAGCAGGAAGTAACATCTTATTAATGTCTTTACTTCCAGGAATCAACTCAATTACATCACAGAAGAACTGAAGAATCCTTACAGGTAAAAAAAAAAAAAATACATACAAAAGTTGTATTTCTAGCAATAAAAATAAAACCCAATTTTTGTACAAGCAAGCACGTATTTTGGCTTGACTTCAAAAGGAATGCTTACTCAAAGTTTGAGTGCTAGCAGACAAAGAGCTATCATATATTCTGGCTTTCAGAAATGTGATTTCTTTTTTTAATCCTGATTTCTGTTGCTCTACAGTAAAGGAACGTAAACATACCTGAAGAATATCTGGGGGAAAAAAAAGAGTCCAGTTTACTACAGTAACAATACCAAAGACACAGCAATGCTAATGAAGTCTCACTTTTGCATTCTTTAGAAACCTACCACTATCTATAATTATTGGAATCCCACTGGTTACAGTTTGTTACATTTTGATAAACATCTCGTATTTCACTGTAATGACTCCAACAGAACTCCTGCAGTCCCAGGCAGTTGCTGTGGTAAGTCTCCTTATTTTGTAAAAAAGCATTTGAAGAAGGCTGCGTGCATTAAAGCCTCTTCTGCAGTAAAAACGAATAGAAGTCAACCTGTAAATTTAAGATAGAATTTATTTCTGAACTGTCAGCCTCACCTTGATCCCTCCACCCCTGTTATCTATCACTTCTTAATCAAAAAAATTTACACAATGACTAATTTAAAATGCTTCGTCATATCCCAAGAAAAAAAATGCAAGCAAAAGTAATGCAGTCTTTGAGGTAACATTCTGTAAAGGCTACAGCTCAGCAGCTGACTGTTTTTTCCCCATAAGTACTAAAAAGTATATGGAAAAATAACTGCTGCTTTGTCTTTGTCAGCATTTCCAGTAGTTCAAAGAAACAAGCATGTGCAAAACGACAGTAGATTAGACCTTATCATTCTAAAGGTAGCAGTCAGCTGTAGTTCACTTCCTCGTTAGATCTAATTTTATCTTAACACGATTAAGAGAAACCATTTTTCATTACTACAAGACATACTACTGCCAAAATTCATTAAAGATTATTCTTAAGATTTTAGAAATTTATATAAACACATCTGTCCCTCCAGTTGCACTCATCACATTTTCCAGGGGGCATCTGTCTCCCAAACCACTGATCAGCGTCTTCCAGCAATTTTTCGTTGTTAGTTTTAGGTAAAACAAAGAGCACCTCATATGCATGCAGAAGGCAGTGTAACACAATTAAGAGGTACATTAACATAAAAATACTCAACAATCACATGGAAATCTTTTAAAACGTAATTTTGACGAAATTTAGTTATCTTTGTTTTTCCTCCACCAAGAGGTACAGTACCTAACCCGAACTTTCATGTTGATAAAGAACCACTTCTCTCTGGTGTACCACTAAGCCGGCCACCTATGGTAAGCTAGCACAGAACGAGCAATGAAGTGATGAGACAAAGAAAACCTCAACTGCTACTGGGCAGTACAAAAGTAACGCAGCAAACAGCAAAATGAGTGCTCTGTATAAAACATTTATCTCTAAAAGTAGCTTTCTTGCTTAATGCTGATGAGTACCCTGCTACCGGATAAAGCTTTGATGTTAAGCTTGAGCAGAAGTGGAACTCTTTATGCTTGACTTACTTAAAAAGTTAATCAGCTGTTAAATATAAACCCAAAATCTCCCTCCTGTTCAAGTTTTAATTTAAATTCTCTTACAGCAGAGCAATGTATCTACATTAGTCCCAATTCATCATGTAGAAACTATCAACATAACAAGGCACAGGCCTACTTGGCAAACTTTGCAAGTCTGTCCCTCACGTGTTCACCCATAATAATGCCCCAGGTGTTACATCTTCACTACCATTATTATTCTTTCTCTATAGGTTGTATGTGTACAGTGCTCTGCAGCAATCATCTTTTGTTTTGTTTTGCAGACATCCCCAAACCAAGTGTCTTAAACAGAATTGAATTTCAGTGTACTTTTCACATCTGTCTCCCAGTGTTTCCTACGCATGCTGCATCAAAAACACCAGGACAATAATATCCCACTCTTCCTTACAGAGTCTTACATGAATTAATTCAAGTTCTAATTTGGCTGAACACTCCTGAATACATACAATGCACATTTTATTGATAAAAATACAGACTATTTCTGAAGCGGCACCAACATTTTAATATTTCAAAAAGCAGTTAAAATAACAAAAATGATTAATTCTAATCCCATATCCCAGACATTTGGAGACAGAGTCCTTTATCCAGCCTCCTGGATAATTCCTCTCTTTGTGGCCTTTTCTACAATTGGATCTGCCAACGGGGTATGTTTTACTGCAGGCAGGTAAGCTCCCACTCTAAATATCTTAAGATTATTTTTTTGAAGAGTGAAAAAAATAATGTATTTATATTCAACCAGAATAAATGTATAGAGAAAATAACTGAAGTACTTGCAAATCTAGTTACAGTGTATTTCGCAAAAAGAAGCAGTAGCTATACAGGCTTGAAAAAACCTCTTCATTTCAATGTAGATCCAGCATTTTTTTCTGGCTGAATTTAAAGCTAATCATTAAGCAAACAAAAAAGATTAAGAATTAGAATGCGACTACAGAATTAACAGTCAAGATAAGAACTTGAAAAAGAAGCTGTTCCTTTTGAACTATTGCTCAACATTGCTATTTACTATTTACAAAAACGTGTATTATCTGAACACGATAGGACTGTACAGACTTTAAGAGAAGGCTGTCAAGATAGTTCTTTGATGTGGAAAAAAGTTAAAACAAATACTCTTTATCAAAAGACACAGGCACTAGATTTTTTCCCAAAACAATTCCATTTAAATGGAATGTGAAAACTAATGACTCTGAAAACAGAATTAGTTTCAAGTTCTGTACATTAATATCAGTTATTTCCACTATTGCAGTTTACTACAATATTCCCTAAATACCATTGTATATTAAAGGAAATAGTGATGCACACTAGAGGAAACTCAATTCAGATGCAGCTGCACAATAAAAACAAATCTTAAGATCAGTGGTACTCTGCCCTCCCCCCTCTTTTTGGTAAAGTAAACCCACTTGAACTCCACCAGGCTAACAAGCTTGCCTTGCTTTTGTTCTTTTCAGACTTGTTTATGTAGCGGGCCGTGAAGGGCACATGCTAGAGGTGCTCTCATACATCAGTGTTAAGCGCTTAACTCCAGCACCTGCTATCATATTTTATGTAAGTATACACCCTAAGTACACAGAAATTATGACAAAAATGTTAGCAAGCACCTTCAAAATTTCCTACCAGCAGTCTTGACACGTCTCCCCATCTCTGTGGGATTATGATCTGTATATGACTACAGATGACAGGAATATCGCTAAGCAAGTATTAGGAAAAAGAGACTGCAGAAGAAAAGCAGCTCCTTAATTTGAGAAGTTCCATTCCACAGATGAACTGTCAAATCAAAATGCTAAGAATCTATAGTATGAAAGTTAAACTAAAAAGAATTAAAATATTGGCATCAAATTCTTTACTTCACAGGATGCCTGTGGAATATTTCCTGCTGTATTTCCTCCTTTTGAGAATGCGTTTACATCTTTCCATTTAAAAAGAGTTCTCTACATTTAGTAAATGTATTTTAAAATAAAACTAGACTATTTTTACAGTTTACCTGGTTATGTAAATGTTAAACCAGATGAACTCAAAATTTTATTGCTCCATCTGCTCTCAGTAAATTCAATAACAACAACAACAACAACAAAAATCAACATTTAGTATATTCTCTTCCTTCCACACGGACAGTCAACAATTAAATGAATGAGCACACAAAATTTAAGTCCTTTATCTTAAAGCAGAATTAAAACTGCACACAAGTAGCTGCAATTCACATGTACTCAAACATTTAAACAAAAGCACACAATTCAGGCTCTGAATAATGTAAACATACACACACATATACAGGGACACAAGTGTAGTTCAATCTTTTATAATAGGCTATGCTAACTTTTGTTTTTGTTTTTAGGGGGCTATTACTATTATTTATATTATCCCTGGTGACATTAACACACTCATAAACTATTTTAGTTTTGCGGTCTGGATATTTTATGGTTTAAGTGTGCTTGCACTTATTGTTATGAGGTTTACAAGAAAGGAACTCAACAGACCAATCAGGGTAAGTTCAGCATTCAGCATGGCTTTTCTTCTATTTCCATAAATAGCATTAGCTAATTCTAGAAGTTTGGATACTAACACAACATCCTGAGGCAGAGGCCTCTGTCCCACATGAAATCTAGCCGTTTATTTGTAGCTCCTTCAAGTTTTGCACCAAGACAAAGCTCAAAGACTCCAAAGGAGCCCATGCAATGTTTATTTTCACTCACACAGACCACAGGTAGAAATTCTGTTTCAGATTTTCAGGATGGGAATCTACAGTCGGCAGACACGAAGATAGGCTCAGAGTTCACTGTACAGGAGTAAGGTCCATTAGAACACATGTGAATTACTACACTGCAATTTGCAATACAGAGATATTTTTAAATGATTTAAAAGACTTCCTCTATCCATATACTGGCTACCTTAATTGCTGGATCTAGTTCCAGAAATCTTGTAAGGCAATGAAAATCTGCCTCTCACATACACAACTTGTGTAAGAATGGTAGAACAACTGGCTAAGTATTTTTGTGAATATTATTATTTTGTTTAACTTGCAGATGCCTATCATCATTCCAGTTATAGTGACATTAATATCCATTTTATTGGTACTGGCACCAATCATCACCGCACCTGAACTGGCCTATTTGTACTGTGTTTTATTTATACTAAGTGGACTTATATTTTATGTACTTTTCGTTCATTTCAAGTTCAAGTGGTCCCAAAAAATATCAGGTAAGTACACCTCAATCGCCAAATCCCACAGAACATTCTTGAGCTTTACAGTAACTACAGAGCTCATTTTATGGTCCATCCCAACTAAATCATACAGTGGGAGGGAACAGAAAGGGAGGCAGTTTTCCAGACAGATAACATTAGTAAAGCTCACTGCGCGTCACTGAAGAGCGCCTTATCCATTTCTGCAAAAGAAAAGGATGTCCAACTTAAAGCAACGAAGAAACATAGTTTGCAGAACTATACATCGCTGCAGTAACATGAAGCATTTTTTTAAATGAGTAGAACTACTTTAACTGTAATGTTAGCTTTTCAGAAAGTTCCTCAAGTTGTTACTTAGAGACTAACAAATATTCTTATGCCACAGAGCACTCTGCTGCTGGCTCAAGTTATCAATTTTATTATGCTTACTAAGTACAACATCAGCATTAAGACCAATATTAATCAGTGCTGTTGAGCAAACTGAAAGATGCAAGCATTCAGTGTGATATTTATAAAATGATTTTGCTTAATCTCAAAAGGAATTCTTTAATAATCTCTCAGAAAATGAGATATGCAGGAATTTCTAAGAGGAAAACTGGAACCAGCTACAGAAAGCAGAATTAACTGTTCTACAGACATAAAAAATTCCATCATTTGTTTCTCTCCCCAGCCTGAGTTATCACCTATTACATAATTATGCAATTAGAAATAGTTTACTCTATAAAAGCAAGTTTAGAAACCCTAGAATATTTTAGCTTGAATTTCCCGCCCCTCATTTATATTTTAGATATGGAAAGACACACAACAACTTCAAAGAATATTTTTAACTAAGAAAAACGGTATTAATCTGAATATAAATGCTTTTTTCCTGATAAGGCTTCTAATAATTGATTTCCTTCTCAGAGCCCATCACTATGCACCTTCAGATGCTTTTGGAAGTTGTTCCACCAGAGGAAGTTGCAGAATAAAATATTCTGTATGTGATAGAGTGTTTTTAAGTGCTACATCAGTTGAAGGAGATTCCATTTAGTTTGGGGCACACTTTAACTTTCTGCATTGGTATGTTCATACTGGTGTGCAACATTTTTGCAATGCCACTCAGTAGGTGAAGTACATTAAATATATGAATAAAAGATTTCTGAGCCAAATTAGTATACAGCAGAGCCTGTTTCACTGTTTGCTAATATGTTAAGCTTGTCTTTCTTTTCTGCACTAGTATCACTTAAAATAAGGAGAACTTTCCAATTAAAATGACAGTAAAACTTATCAGTAGCATTTGGTCAGAACCCCTCTTCTCTTCCTGCTGAAAGAACAGATAAGTAAAGCAGCTCATTTGCAGCAACACCTACAACAAGCCACACAAAAACAGAGGAGACAAAACAGACCATCCTCAGTTTCTCAGACCAAACACTGGTCATCAAGAAACTGAAGACTGAGGAAGTGGGACTGAAGTAAGAATGAACATCACACCTGAGAACAGAAGAATGACTTTTTTTTAATTAAAAAACCACAAGTCATCAATTAAGGCTTAATTTCTCAGGTACATTCATTTTCTCCTATGCCATCTAAGGAATAGAACGCCAAGTAAATGCAATAGAAGCTATCCTCAGCATGAATGTGACTTGACTTCATAGGATCAACTTCACCATTCTAGAAGTGCTCCCATTGGTAGCTGACAAAAATGAAACCGAAAAAATAGATACTACATTTACGTATGTGAGTATGTAGCTTTCCGCTTCTCTGGTCAAGGAACTGATGGGTTTTTGGTTAACCTCCTTTACATACTATATTCCCTCACAGTAAATAAAGAATTTTCTTAAGTAATTTGTCAATATTTTTAAGTGATTAATTTAAGAAAGACTGTTCAAAATACTGAAAGGTAAGTCCTCAACAACTTTTAAGTACGCTCATTTTAAATACATAACACAAGAAAGAGTTCATACTAACCACAGCCTAGTGAATTCAATTAAGGAAGCTTTTTCCATCATACTGCAGCTACAAAGAAATGAATAAAAATCATATGCTCTTGGGTATCTCACTTTGCATTTACCTGCATGGATGAACAATCCCAAAAGTACATATAATGTTATGAGTGACTTGGAGGAGATTTTGTGGTTAGAGTCATGAAGATCTCTACATGCAGTCAGGGCAGAACAAACACAAAAGCTCAAAAATGACCAAGAAAAGCAATGGGTAGCAAAATAGAATTCTAATTCTGTCATTACATATCAAACATACACTTACCAAATACTGTGTTTTGTCCTACCCGCACTGTTATTACTGCTACTACTACCTCTCCCAGTTGACTTCAAAAGAACTATAAAGTTTAGAGAAGAACCAAAAAGAAATAAATTATTTTTTTAAATAATGAATGATTCCATCTACTATCATTTTCAAGGCTAAAAAACATACTTGATTGGGGGTGGAGAGGAAAATGATGACAGAAGTCTTGTGTCTTACTTGACAAGAAAGCAGGAAAAGCAAGGTATTTGCTCCTGTTGAATCTTGAGGGTAGAGGACATCACAATGACAGAGCATCGATGGCTTCAAAACACAGACGAAAGTATTTAATACTGAGTTCCTTAGTGCAGGAGAAACATTAGGAATTGACACAGCTCAAGAAACAGCAAGTTTAAGTCCAGAGAGAACCTCGTCCTCATGAAAATCTTGATCAGAAATTGCTAGAGGCCAAAATAACATTTCTGGAATTTAATTCTATATTCTTTACGTTCTTCATATACTGGCTCTTAGTACTTGTTAAGAATGCGGGGCTAAAGACAGCTTCTGCTTTTACCTAAAGTAGGGAGCCCCACTTTTCAAACAAACAAACGTTAGATATTTATTATGCCTATTAAATAACCATCTTATACCGTATTTAGATATCAGACAAGTCAGAGAAGGACAAAATGCACAAAGAAGGAAAACCTCCTGTCCCATCACTATTTTAATGCCATCATTTGACAGCCTCCTCTTCCCATTACAATGCAGAGCAAAACCAAAAATACAGGTGCATTAGCTACTCTCTATAAGTACATTTGAACCTACTGCAGCTTTGCCAGTATCTATCCTGAATACAGGCAAAGGTTATGAACTAAGCTCAAGTGTAATCAGATTCCCAACAGTATTATAATTTTTTAAACTATGTGTTTAAGAATAATATTTGTTGTTACCACAACTTATTGTCACATGCTAGTTTTCCATTGACATCAGGAGTATTCTTAAATATTCAGAAATCTTTATTATATACAAATACTACAAACATGCTACTACTGTTAGCATAAGCATATTAAAAAAAAAAAATCAGTCTCAAAGATATTATCAAGGGCACCCTGAAGTTTCTCAAAAGACTAATCTCCAAATAGCAAGTAAATTCTTCCTCGTTAAAAATGCAACAAAAATTTAAGATTCTCAAAATAAATCTGTAAAGTTTCCATCCTAAGCCATCATACAGTTCCACTGGAGAAACAAACATGTTTTGAAGAGCTACAGATGAAAAGACATGTACCAGTTTCATGTATTATGAATAGCTATTACATTACTACTTCACTGTGAGATTTTTTTTAATGTGTACAAATGTAACAGTGAAAAACTATTTACTGAAAGATCACACATGAAAGTGCAAAGCCTTTGGGATAGGCAGACAAGATTCTGCAGATGAGACGACAGTTTCAGGTAAGTGACAGGACATGAAATAAGGAAAAGAATTCAGGAAAAGTGGAAACGCGAAATGGAAAATAAACACTGAATGTTCTATCACAGCACTCATTCCGCTGATGTTGTACAGTAGTTAGCTACTATAGGTACCAAACAGAACTGTATTTTATAACAAGTCAAAGTACTTCCAGTCAAAGAAAGATTGCCATCTGAATTTATTCATGCAGAACTGACAAACAGGCAGTTACAAAGCTGATGCTGTATGCATATGAAGGTTTATGGTAGAAACAATCAACTGGTCTTCAGAACTTGTTAAACTGCAAAAAAATTATCTATTGCTACCACAGCAAACTCAGAAAAGTAAATTACAAGCTCTGTAATTAATTTAAATACATGTACATATTTGCACAAAATCATTAAAGCCAACAGTTCTGAAGTGAAGACACTGGAAAACATATATATGAAGTTATCCTGTAGAGTATTTCTCCAGATGCTTAGAACCCAAGTAAGGACTTCACTTACCATCTTCCTCCTAAAATTAAAGACAATTCTGCAATCTACACATTTAGTTCCATCAATTTTGGGAGTAATTCTCATGCAATAGATACTACTTTGCCATACTAACATTAACAGAAACAAAAAATAGACACATCTCCCAATTACTCATCACTTTCTGCACCACTGTCTTCTGAAGAGTAAACCAGTTCTTCTGTCACTACAGCAGTGCAATGCAGCTTTTTAGTACCTAGAAGTAATTAACAAAGCATAATATTCATAAAGCAAGAAAAACCAAGAGCCTCAAAACAAATACAAGTTGTCCTTCTGGCTACAGACTAGACCAAAACACCACAAGACACTGGATGGAAATGCTTTCTTTCTATGCTACTCTGACAGAAAGAAAACACTGATTTACTAGTAGAGGTTCTCTCATATGTTTTCAGAGTTGTACAACAGTTACATATATTAAATAAGTCAGTATTTTAAATAAAATGTAGGTAACAAACCCAGAATTATTTCATGCACGATAAGCACTTATTTGTTCATTCCTTACCAACTGGAAAAGGGCTTTTGTCTTCAAAACCTTCCCAGTCAAAAGACACACGAGGATTCTGTTAACAAAAAACACAGTCTGAAATACGTGAACTTAAACACAGATAGCATGTTGGGAACATTCAGTAATTCTCAAGTTAATTTCCAATTCACCTTGTTTTTTAGTAACTTGCACCATGCTCCTTTTTTCTCTTTTCTGAGGACAATGATAGCCTCTTTATCCTTAATCACACACGCAGACTTTTCTGTAAGTATACACTGATACAACTCCATATCAGCCAAGTAAAATTTGCCTTCTGAGCAGGCACTATATTATAAAAAAAGAAACAAAAATTAAATGCAAGCTAATATCTGAACTTTGTGTTTATTAGACTTAAATATCTTAAGCTTACCTGAAAGTTACCTTCTCCCTAGAGAATTCACACTTATAGTCAGCTATCCTCGCTATTCGAATCTTCACCGTAACAGCCTCTTCATTTTCAAACCATTTTATTTCTGGATAGAAACTATAATAAAGTTTAATTGGAGTTAGTCCAAAAACAGGAAATAAGCTGCCTTAAGTACAGCCAAGATTCTCACATTAGGATACAGCACCTGTATGCATACTCAAACCCTAACAGTCTGACTGAATAACAATGACAGGAAAGCATGCCAGGATGCCAGCCCAGTCTGCTAAAAAGCCCTGCCATCTCAGTTCTTGGAGCAGCACATCTATTACAGTTCAAGTCAGGAGACACTCCATTAGCTGCAATATCCAAAAGAATAAACCATACTGCCTCGTGTAAGGACAGTATCATAGTCTAATCTTGATATTGCAAATTACCATACGCTGTTCTATCTACAAAGGAATAAGAGATTCATTGAAAAAAATGTAAAATGGGCCATAGTTTCCTGTTGAAGACATTTACGTTATTCTATTTGTGTGTTTTTTCAAAGAATATTAACACATCACAGAAGAAGACAAAACCAATTCATCTCATTAAATACCAACATGCAGAGACAAGAGTAGGAGCTACAGTTTAAAGCTCAGATAGGATAGCATTTGGTTTAAACATAATCAAACCAATTTCTACCTGTAATACCTCCTATTTACTGCCAAAATAGATAATCTCAGTAAGGAGAACTGTCCTGTTTGGCAGTGCACGATAAAAAGAAAGCATGACTGAATTTTTGTACCATTTCTGCTGATGCAGTGAAGAGTCTTCTGCATCCTTAGTTTGAGAAACACCATCTAAAAATAAGAAATGCAGGAAGATATTTTATACTTATCTACACAAACCAGGTACTTCCAGAATACCCCAGTAACACTATAAAAATAATTTGCTAGCAATCAGGTTACTACTGTAAGCATAACTTTGGCATTTATGTCAGGTGATTCCAACTCAATTTAACAATTCAAATGAAATTGCAACTAGAAAATATTACAGGTGATATTAAAAAAGTAAATCATTTTCCAGGTCACAAAGGTCTCTTCAGTCTTCCAGGCATAAGTTTAACAGATCCCTGAAACAATTAGAAGTAATACTACTACCAATCACAGCTCAGAACATGGCATTACTGTCACTCTACCACATACCAGGTGGAAAATAAAAAATAATCTATGATAAACATTCCAGGACCTTGTGATTTTTTCTTTTTTTTTTTTTTTCCTCCATCCCTCAACCCTCATCTCTCCAAACTGAGATTTCAAGTGAAGTCAGATCATCCTATGCTCTCTTCTATGGCTAATATCAAGCCATGTGCTTTTAGTCCTCTACTGACTGAATACCAAGTCCTTGAACATTAGATTAAAAGGAAAAGCTGTCTTCTACCATCCTAAATCTAAGTAATAAAAGTTAGACTTCTCAGTGAACAATGCTGTTCTTCACCTCGGATATTCCAGCAGGTTTTAATTTCTTCCAATGCTACGACCTTTGACAGCAAAATGTTCATCCTCTCCTTGGTAGTTAAGATTCCCTGCATTCTAGATCTAAACGATTCTGAGTATTTCAAGGACAATGAATTCCCAAACCAGTAAAACAGCTATGTTAACACAGCTTAATCACACAGCTTCTTTGAACTGCTAACTAGGAGGTATTTGTGACTTGCTCTAAGAATTAGCTATGCGGTACCGTCCTGGGTACTCAGAGAAGTCTGCACTGTTAACTGAAAAGTCCATCTAGGCGTTTAACTTGAGTGCAAGTCTTACAAGTTTTTGGAAAATTATGAGAACGCTTACCACACAGATGATTCCCCATAACAACTTTAGAAGAATTACAGGTTTCTGAAGAATTTTCCTGTAAGGACACGTTCTGCAGTTCAGACACATTCTCGGGACTAACTGCATCCTCCTTTATGCTTCTGAATACAGGAAGACATACTTTTAAAATGAAACGCTTAAAAACGTTAAATATTCAAAGGATTACTAAAAAGGATTTCTAACTCTCATTAAGTTTAATTTTAACATATACAGAAAACAGAGCAGAACTTCTAAAATGCATTTCTACACAAAAACCAACCAAATTACTGTCTTAATTTTATCTGGGATTTAATTGTTTTCTTCAGCGTCTGGTACGATGCTGTTTTGGTTCCAGGACAAAAACAATGATAACACACTGATGTTTATAGTTACTGCTAAGCAGTGCTGTACAGAGCCAAGGCCATCTGCAGCAAAGAGCCCAAGGAGCTGGGAGGGAACAGAATTCTGACAGCTGACTTAAACCAGCCATAGGGATACTCCATACCATATGACATCATGCAGGAAGAGTTCTGAATGGGGTTGGAGGGTGGAAGGAAAGTTCATCTCTCACTCTTCTGTTGCTTAGGGAGCTAGCTTGGCATCTGTCAGGGGCTGGTGAGCAATTGCTTGTGCATCGCTAATCATACACATTTATACACACACTTATCATAATTATTATCCTTTTCCTTTCCTCTATCTTAGTAAATAGCCTCATCTCAACCCATGAGTTCTACTTCATTTTTTTCCCCCTATTCTCTCTCCCATCTCACTGGGAAGAGGGGAAAACAAGCAAATGACCGCATAGTGCTTCCCCACCTGCCAGATTAAATGGCAACAACTACGAACACCTTCATCGTATGCATTTTGAATGAACAACCTTGGAATCCTGGACAGACCACAGAAAGATGTGCCTTTCCACACCGCATATTTACTCAGTTAAAAACTTCTTTTTAAACAGCAACGTGCACAGAGCTGTTGCTGTAAAAACCATCACGTAACCCCACTCACTAAAGAGTAGTGCCCTAATTAGTTAGATGAGAGCAGATCTCACAAACAACATTGTCTGTTTAAATAAAAATCATACAACGAATAATGAGCTGAAAGTAATTTGGAAACACTCACAAAGGCTCCAAATTCCTCGTGTGACTTAATACCTCCACATGCTCACACAACTTCTGAAGCTGTGATATATGTTCTGGATTATCAGTTCCCAGACCTGTAGACAAAATCTCAGATCGCACGCTGTATTCATTGACATACATCTTCAAATCTGAAAGCCTGGTAACCCGGACCTTGAATTACAAAACGTACTACATGAAAACCACAGCTCAGATTGCATCTCTCCAACTCTAAGCTATTCTTTAGCTAAAAACTTCAGACCAAATTTAGACATTTGCCCATTTGTTTCTGATTTTTCAAATGGTGAATAACTAACTAATATTTGTTTTCAAAATAACAGCATTTTTTAAATTGTAGTAATTGCTCAAATAACCAACAGCTAGTCCATCCAAAAGAATCAACCTAGTAAATAAGTAGAAAACTTCTGGAACTGATTCCAGAAATTACAACCAAATATACACCATACAGTTATCACTACTTCTCCAGGTCCCTCAGTTTATGGGGTGGAACAAAACCAAAAGCAAGAAATCAAGAGGAAAAGTCGAAATGCCGTACCAGAAAGGAAGCACTGAAGAAAATTATTTGCAAATAATTTTCTTTTTCCATTCTGTTTTTCAGCTCATTGAATGGACAGGAAAACAAAGCATAATGCATCTCAAGGTGGAGAAGCAGCCTAGTGTACTCTTGAGCAGAACCAAAACAGAAAAAAATGCATCATGATCCTGACATGTGAGGATGCCTCCTCAACTTCTTCTGACCATAAAAAAATTCCGCAACGTCTGAGCTATGTTTGATAGCAAATCTTCATAGAACTCCCAGCTCTTAAAATTATTTTTGATACAGACAACACAACAAGTTTGTTTATGCCAGTAGTAAAGGCATAAAAGGCATCTGATTTTTCTAGTGTTCTTTGCTCGCTATCACCTTCCAGTCAGTACTTTCAGCACAGATACTTGCTCCAGTTCAGTACAGCAATTCTTACGGGCCAGGGAATTGACAGAAAAATATGCACATGGCACTGACATCAACGTGCATCTTTCAGGAAAACTAAAAAGTCAGTTTTAACAGAAACAATAATTTCATCACACCTGATTACTGCAATGACACAGCATAAAAAAAAAGAACTTTAATATCCTATACATCAGTACTGCAGTCTTTATATCCAATTGTGGTTGTGGGGATGATTCTGGATGTTGACAAAAAATTCCATTTATGAAAAATGCACACAACACTGTCCATTAGTTTTCCACAAGACCAGGAAATCATCCAGATGTTAGTAGAAGAGTAAAAAACAAGCAACACAGAAACAAGAGCTCTCATTCTTCCTATCTAATGGAAAAAACATTTAAAGGCTTCTTCTAAACTGCAGGAAAAACCCAACAGAACTGGCTACAGGGTTGAAAGAAAAAGAAGTAATTCAAAATCAAATCTGAAAGCTTATTCAGCTTTCACTGAATAAAAACAAAATCATAATACAACTGGTTGTACAATGATCATTCATTCTCAGTGTGAACAACTGGCACCTTCCCTTTTGTCCCACTCCCAGCTGGTGCAAGAACCAGAAGAGACAGTAAAGGATGAGAAGTACAATCAGAATAAACTAAGCCTAGAATAAGAGGTCTTAAATACTTGGAAACAATCTTGGAGTATATCCACCTGGGCAAGATATCCAGATGGCTTCTTAGTACATCCGGCAATAGAGAGTATACAACCTTCCAGCAGTCTATTTTAGTTCTCAGTCACACACGAATAACGCTAATTAAAATCAAAACAGGAGCCAACAGAAGGACAGATAACAAGAATAAAGGAGCATTGTTAGAAACATGCAACTCAAAAATACTAGACGTACCATCGGGTCAATCCAAACTATATTTCCCAAAGTAAGTACTACCTTTGCTTCATGTGGTATTCTTTCAATTTTCTGATGAACATAAGAAGTCACCTGGGGAAAACAAAACAGTCTTTGAAAAGTATTGAAATTACTGCCAATTTCTGTTTCTATTGTAATGAAAATCTTCTGAGCTTAACAATGGTAAGAGTATTCACTAAATAAAAGCAAGATTTTGAGTAAAGTAATGAAATACTAAACCCACCATGGATTATGTTAGCGTATCATTCCATAAGCGGAAGGATATGCAAACAGGTCAATTTAGAGGCTGCCCCTCTCCCCACAGATTCGAAAGTAGCAGTAACTTGTTCTGGAAGAAGTCATTTAAATCACATATAATAAAACTCCACCAATTTCGCTATTTTTCTTGGCCTACAAAATAGTAAAGTTGCTTCTCAGAATCAAGCCCACTATCAGTTATTCATTGATAACACTAATAAGCAATAAAGTTGATAACTAAATTCATAACTGTTTTCTTAAAGAAAATAAACACACACAAATTAAAGAACTTCAGGAAAATACTATGAAAGAAGCTAATGACTATTACCCTTGGGTTCCATTCAGTGTCATTATCAATGGGTTTAACTCTACAAACTACAAATTCCACAGCCTGAGGTGGCAGATGCTGAAATCTTGCAGGTAAGAGAAGAAGCTGAGAGCTCTGAACTTGACCAGTTCTGCCTTCGTCTATGTATTTTATTTTGATGTTAAGATTTTCTTCTTTTGAAGAAGTCTCCACCACCTGAACCCTTCGCACAGTGGAAGAAGAAAACAGAATTAATATTCATATAATCTGTTAAGAAGTTTTCAACTACTTTTAACAAGAAGTAGAAAATTCACAGTAAAACTGTTTGGTTATGGGTAACGTATTTCTATTTTTCACTTGGCAAACTGTTTCTTTTTTTTTTTTTTTTTTT
>JACDJE010000245.1:1196367-1235354 GCA_016647715.1 Pavo muticus
GGGAAAGTGATTATTTCTGAAATAATGAGATGTTTATTCATATATATCTGTATCACACATAACAAACTCTCTTCACATTGAAAGCTAGGATAAAAACCTCACCATTATCAACTCAGAAGTAAATCAGAGGCCAAGTCTGAATTACCTGCAGAACAATTTCAGCTCAAACTAGGGATAAAATCTGGCATACTTGATGCTGCAACCCCTTCACACAGACCAAAAAAGCTGAACAAAAAATATTCCAGAAATACAATATACATATTATAATAGTATTAATTTAATTTGAAAAAAAAAATAAGTACTATGCTGAAGCAGCTATTTAAGACCTGCCTTCTTAGCATCCAAAACAGAGAAAAACAAAAACAACTTACCGTCACATATCCAGATGTTTGTATAGTTTTAGATGGCATATTCTGGAGCATGTCTATTTCTAAATTAATTTGATGACGATCTGGACACACCATTCTATTCCTACATAATAAAAAAAACATGAGCAAAACCTGATCTGATGTACTCAACAGGATAATTCATCGAGAAAGCAGATGAAGTCATTGTTCAGGGCATACACTTGTGCAAGAAGGAATAATGAGCTTTAGGACAACTTAGTATGTCCTTACTTGCAAGTCCCAAACATTTTAAGATAGGTGCACAATGGCCTTGCAAACTTCTTTTTTTCTTCAGCTTCCAGCACCCTGGCCAGTCCTAGTGGAATGTCAGCTCCAGCATGCTCCAAGTAGTGCAGGATACCAACAGGATGGCACTCACTGTTTTCTGTTAGCATTATGACTGACCTTGCCTGTCGACGGTCCTGATCAGATGAATCCTAAAAATACGTATTTCTTCAGCTTCAATTTATCCACTACTAAATTACCACATGTTAATATTAATATGTTGAAGATTCACTCAAACCTTTATCACATTATGGAAGTTGTCAGACATGTAGTATAGACGCTGACCGAAGATTGTTGGAGAAGGAGGAAAACTGAAATGTATCACACAGGATGCATCTGTAATCTCCAAGAACTGCATGCAGTCATCTGTTAGAACTGAACACATGGTTTATACATAAGGCAACTGACATACTTGTGATGTAATGCTTCACATGCCTCATTTGCAATGGCTGCTTCCTCCTCCTTACCCACTGACTTCAAGGTAAGGTCTTTTCCCTATACAGAGTCATAAGATACTACATTTTTCCAGTAAATGTTTCTGAAGTACATGGAATGCAGTATTACATCACCTCTAGTTCAATTCTGCATCTTGTAACAGTATCAATGAAGAAATACCATAGGCCACAGATACTTCACTAGAGTAAGATTGAAAACATTTCCAGTAACGTAGAAATGCTAACATCTTTGTATAAACCTATGAATCAGATACAATTAAGTCAATCTTCTTGCTCTGACATATAAAAGGGAGAAAATTATGTTTAAGACCAGGTAAGAGTCTTTGCTAATGCAAGCAACTCAAAAAATAAAACCTCCACATAAGGGAGGTTTTATAATTATGCTATAATTATATATATAGAATTCCAAACTGAAAATATGCTCTGCATTAACAGACAATCAAAAAACCAAGGAAGTTCTCTGAAAGTGCTAGCGGTTCTCATAAGGGGAAAAATAAGTTAGAACAGACATAGCACTAACAAATAAAGAGATAACTGAAAGTAAATTGGACAGAATTGACCTTGCAAAGCAAAGAGAACCTAATATAAAATTATTTAATGTAGGACATTAAGTCACCATGAAGAAATAAAGAGACAACCGGAAAACAGGAAAATACCCACCTAACACAACACGACTGCCACTGCTGTCACTTTTTGTCCAATGCTCTAAGAAATCCTTGAAATTAAACTCCATCTCTTTATGTATTTTGAAGGCAAATACTGAGTTGCTCTTCAGTGCCTGATGACAAAATAAAAACTGTATGTTCTTCCAATACAGTAATGAATTACTAAGAGTTTCTTAGAGCAGTTATCTTAGTATCTAGCATACCCTTGCCAATATAAAGAACTGAAGGCAAGGTGGCCAATGGGGGGAAAACAGTGAAGTTCTTAGGTTGTTTACATGAAAAATACTGAAGATGAAGATTACTCATTTCCCGCACAAAGCAAAAACTATTGAAGTTGACACTGTATGGAATACTTAAATTCTTTTGTATGTCATTTAAGACGTGCAAAGTTGGTATATACAAAGATTACTAAAAACTTCCTGTAAAAGCATAAACACATCTGTAGCACTGACAAATATCTTTTTCTCCTTTTTTCTTTCAAGTGGTGTTACTGGTGAAGAGTGTGAAATTTAACCCTCAGACATTAAAGAAAACATATACATAAATTAAGGTACTTTGTTGTTACCTTATGTACTCTTTCTACTTCATCTACAGAATTAGTGAAAACCAGCACCTTCTGAAGATCACTAGGGATAAAATCCATTATTTGGAGTAACACAGCAGTTCTCTCACTGCCCACACAATGCTGCACAACCTAGAAATTGATATAAAATAGATGGCTGCTAATTAATATAATCTACAAACATTTTACTACATATTCTTCCTTTTAATGAGTACTGTGCATTCTTATATAATACGACCTAAATCATGATAGAAAAGGTAAATGGTTGCTCTTAAGTTTACAGAAAATACAATTCTCATGGAGATAAACTTACGACAGCTTCCAGAAGAATATATTCACATCAAAATTAAAATCCTATATTTGAGCATTTGATCAAATGCTCCATTAAAATTACAGCTATGATTTCTCATTCATTCAATTTTAAATGATTTTTCAATTCAACTTTGGCATTTTCAAGTACCACTAAAAAAACTTCCCTTAATACTTCAAAAAGCATGCTGCACTCCCTGACAGACTTCTGTTAATTAAAGCATCAAAATACTGAAATATTCATTTCTGCTCAACCATTTGTTAGACTTCTCACAGGAAGGGATGTGTCTTCTCCTTTTGGACTTAAATACCTGATGTTGCAAGTTTCTGAGAATTTTCAATTCTAAATCATTTTTAGATACAGCAGAATTCAGGCTGTACTTAAAACCTTTTATGTTATTATTCTTAAGGGCTCCATTGGATTTACCAGCAGTTAACAAACATCTAAGAGCTCTTAATATCCTCTAGACTTAAGATTTAGAAAAATAAGTTATTCGCTGCATGGCATACCACAGTGAAATTGTTTTTTAGTGTTTGTATCTTAGGAAAACTTGCCTTGCAGGTCTGCCACTCACAATCAACCACTGCAAGAACTTTCTAGGTTTTTTTTGGTCATAAAATATAAGATTTGCAAATGCTTACATAAAATTCAGACTCATTTGAATTACAGCGGATAGCTGAGGGAACATCTTCACCTCAGCCCTAGAAAGAAAGTTAAATCACATTCAGCTAATGCAGAGATTATTTTGTATACGTTTCCTAAGAATCACCTCAGTTCATATGTGGGAAGTACACCTGAGCAACCTGAACTGCAATTCCAGCACTATCTAGTCAAAACAAATAAACAAAAACCCAGCAGCTACATATATTGAGCTTGATCCTTATAAACAACAGAATATCTTAGTTAACAAATAATGACATAATCTCCAAGTTTTTACCTGCTGCACATTTCCATAAATGGAAGCTTCTTCCAAAGCTGTTATCACAATGTAAGGATCATTCATGAACTCCTTTATTAAACCTCCTATACGCTTATTCCACTGAGTTCCAACAGCAATAATTTGATGTGGTGAATATTTCCATTCCTCAGTAATGTTTTTCTTGTAGTAATCTAGTATAACAAAAACCTATAAAACAAAGTTTTACAATCTTATCCCATTACAATGAGCCTGTAAAAGCAGTGGAGAGTACTCTGCTCTTCCCATCACAAACTGAACTAAAACCACCAAAAATCTCCACACCACCACCAAGACTCAAGTTTCATATCTCAAAATAAAGTCTGCGGTTTCTGTGCTTTCACCCTATTATTTGAATTCCTTCTGAAGTAAGAAGAAAGTGAGAAGAGAACGTGAAGCAGTTGTGCTCACATGCATACAAACAAACCTCCACGGATAATGCTGCTAAGAACCAAAGCAACTAAACCCTTTACAAAAAATCTACTAGAAAAAAAATGAATACTCCAGTGTTAGAAGTCAACAGGACCTTGATAAAAAAAGAGACCTTAAGATATAAACTGTTATTCGAAGGCTGGTAAGATGCATATACAACCTAATCAGCTGGGAACTTAATGCTATTCCTCTTCCAAGATTCTGTCAATGTTGGGATCAGCTTCTCCTTGCCAAATGAGACAAAGCCCAAGAGAAGCCTTTTTGATTACTTGTGATAGTACGTAGTCATTCACTTCTGCCTTCCATTCTACAAAACTAAGGAGCTTACCAACAGAGAGCATTCTTGAACTATAGCTGATCATAACATCTGATAGGAATGTTGTGACAACTGATAAGAGGGAAAAGGAAGTTCCTCACAGACAGAAGATGCAAGTCCTAAAAGGAGATTAAGGACTACTACACAGAAGGTACTGCTAACAAACTGAAAACAATCCAAATGTTTGGGAGACTACTCACAGCAAATGAAGAAAGCAAGATGGTGCAATGGCACTAAAGAAGACAAGACAGCTTTCCAAATAATAATTAAAAAACCCAACCAGAAAATAAAAATATGAAAACCAAGGGAAGTTAGATTAGTAGATGTAATGCTATAATGCAATGCAAAGCACAGCAATGATAGCGGGGTAGCAAAGTCCTAGGCTGCAGCAAGCGAGGATAAGCCCAAATGCAGCAGCCACAAACACAGAAACAAAGAAAAAAGCCTGTTTACCCTTGAAATGCCTCAGGTAGGCAGGGATTACCAGAAAGATGCCCTCACCTCCACTGCCAACTCTTAAATGAGATCTGGGAAGGGATGGATCCCAGCTTCACCCTTTCTGGTCACTCAGGTGCAATGCATGCACTGATCTCCCCTGGGTTGGCCCTGCCTTCCCACCAGGTGCTCAATCACTGCTTCAAGCTGTGACTTGGTATTTCCACTACAACAGACTGTAAAACTATAAATATATTTTTCCAGTGTTTCAATCTACCAGAAATATGTATACAATTCTATATTTATTTTTTTTTAATTCCTTTGTCTTTTCTCAACTCTATCACAGCGTTTGAAGAAAGCTGGTATCTGTATCGCCATCCACTGTCTTCAAGACTGCTAGGGGCACTAGAACTGAAAGGCATTTTACCACCAGAATGCATAACCCATTTACCTGTTCAGCAGCTTCAGAGAATAGTACCTCAACTTCATCCAAAATAAGATGGCAGAGTCCAGAAAACAATAAAAGGTGATGTTCATACAATCTCAGGAGGCTATATGGTGTAGTCACAATTATTTCACCTACAAGTTAGAGAAAAAAAAGCTATTAGTATTTTTGATTCATAACCTCAAAGAATACAAGTAAAAACACAGCAGGGCACAAGACCACTAGATGACCTCCTCAGGTACCCTTCTCTAACCTGTATGATTCTACATATATTCAAGGAGAACAAGATACTGAAAAATTCCTGCAATGGGGCAGTTAAGGCGTCCACTCTTACATATCAAACCTGAAGCGATATGAAGAAAATATATTTATTTCTGCTCCTTAACACTAAGTGCCAGGAAGTCACAGAATTTTAGAAAACGCGAGAAGCCTGAATGTAACCAGTCAATGAAGTAAGATGCCACTTCATTTTCCAATAAGGTAACAGCCTTCAGGAAAAGAAAACTCCAGAAGCAGACACGCAGAATTTAAACGTTTAACTGCTTGCAAAAGCAGCCTGCACATTAGAAAAAGTGAAAAAAAGAAATCAAACATTGTAGCTTAAATGCTCACACAATCCTGATATGTGCAAACATATGAACAGGTATTATAAGACATCTTAATTCATCCACCAGACACTTAAACTTGAATAAAGGGTATAAAAACAGATGCTCAGGTATCAAAAAATGCTGTTACGAATTTAGTTTTAAATCAAGGAAGTCCATGATCAATCCTAATATGGCATAATCTTCATGAAATCCTAATCTGGTGAAAAATAGTTATTATGGAGTTCATTGAAGAAAAAGACATGGAGGTAGTAAAACAGTCTTAATACAACTTACTGTTAAATAGTAGTACTGAACTTCACACATACCACTGTGGAGTTACAGCATTAAAGAAACAGTATAATATTATAAATGAGTAACTTAATTACTTCTTTCACAATTTCCTGACATTAAGACAGCCCACACTGCTTTCAAGCATCATTAAGAAAATAAAAAATATTCTTACATCCTTGGATGTTCACTGTTTCAGCTTCTTCTTTTTTCTTCCCAAGTATTAACAACATTGGATGAAGCGGCCTGGAGCATCTGCTGTATTTTTTCAGTAACTCAAAAACAAGCTGTGCCTTCCTCCAACCGGGACATAAAACAAGCACCAGCGGCTACATACATATACACACAATTTACACTGCATTACTTACAATTCTCAACCTTTACCTAGAGCTGTACTATTGCAACATTTAGGGCAAAAGTAGTCTGAAAAACATGCTCTCAAGCATTTCCAAAATGAAGCTTTTAGTACTGCATCATCTAATAAATGCAGATGTTACAGATCCAAGGAATCATACGCCACATTACCTTGAGACAAGAAGGACACATGCAGTAACTAGCATAACAAGTCTAAAAATTTAATAGCAGCATCTTCTGATCTTACTTAGCTTGCACTACATCATCTCCACAGAAGACCCCTACAACCTCAATAGTTCTATTCTTCTGAGGTCTAATACAAGTTACAGAACAATTTTCAGCATTTCAAACAGCTAACACAAATATGAATTCAGTAAAAACAGACTAACCCTATAAAAATAAAGCTTAAGAATCAAAGCGATGCAACAATAATCACTTGTTAAGTAGTGCATGCTATGTCTTCGTTGTATTCACCAAGTCCAACTGTGTAAGCTTTTATGCAGAAGACTTACATAAACTAGCAAACTTCATGAAGATCACATTAGATGCACACATTTTAGATATCCACTATTTTTTGCATTATTATACTACAGCTGCACTTCAGAACAGAAAATCTGATAGTACTTTAATATATACATACCCCATTTCTTTTTGGTAAGGCTTTGTAGCAGCTTTCCTCTTGCAAGAAAGCAAGAACTGGTGGAATATATAAGAAAGGGTCATTTCCTTGATAGGAGATGGCAACGACGTCACATCCGCGAGCCACTGCTGGCCAACAGTAAGATTCTGTGAAGTTAGGGCCTAAAAACTTATCCTGAGCAAGTTCCTAAAGAACGAGATATTAAGAGCTCCATGTGAAAACAGTGCATTAATATATTTACAAAACCAGACAAAACATGGAGTGTTTTAAGAGCTTTCTGATCGCCTTCACAATAAATATCCTTAACACACAATATGAAAAAAATGAGTTAAATTACTACATTAAAATGACATGACTAATGGCTAATACGCCAGTAGAAACCTATACGATGCTTACAGGTGTCTGTGTCAGCATCTCTTTAAAACTTCAATTATTTCATCACATGAAAAATATCTTAAGACATTCCTCAAACAAAATGAAGTATTATTATAGTAGCATATTTAGTTTATAAAGTGAGAACACCATACACTTGTTAGGAGAAATTCAGCCTAAAATCAGATACTGGTGTTACCTTTTTCAGATTATCGTGAAGTGGGGCTTTTTCCAAAACTGAAATTGGCTCAATTTTGTTGCTGAGAAAGACAAAGCTTCGTTCTTCACTAAGGCTTTGAAATCTCTGCAATCATGTAAGTAGAAGACAGTAATGAAAGCAGTACATAACAAAACATCAAGTAGCTGTAAAAGATAGTTCAGCTGGCCATTCACAGAATGTTACAGAAGCAGACCGATAATCATCTACTGCTAACAATATTACTTCCTTATTTTTCCCCCCCAAAAATTCATAATTAGGTATTTCACCTCAAGTTCTGCAGTGGTCGTCACCCTCCAATACTTGGCAAAACTAAGAAAACCCCATAGTTTCTGTGAAACTCATTTTTCCCGCCAAGCTGATAAAAGAACTAGTTACACTGCTATCAGAAAGTAAATTTCTCTTGAAATCATCTGGCATAAAATGACAAAAAACAGCAGGCTCACTCTTCGAAAAGCAGAGAGTGGATCCATTTACCAGCTGTTATTTGCCTAGAATTTATGCATTCATACTCCTTTCCTCTCACTGATATTGTAACTACCTTCAACTGTGACAGTAACCAACTCAACACTCAGGGCCGATCTCTTTAAAATAGTTCAGAAAACAACAGCAAGCAAAAAAAAGAAAAAAGTCAACAAGAGAGTAGATTAAATGTCAGAAGTATTAATGAGCAAATAGGAGTAACTCCAAGGAATGTATACCATGCTATAGCATAATGACTATTTAGTTCTCAGGACAGCACTAAAGCTCACTTTCTTTCTTTTTCGGAAAACTGAAAGTCCTACCGTAGTCAGCCTTCACCTTCATAAAACCATAGCAAAGGAGAGCAAAAAGGAGGCACAATCTTTTCAAGGACTATGGTTCGGTTTTTTCCAGATGTTCCTCCATTTAAAGAACAAACATCCTACTTCAGCTATACAAAGAATTAGCACGGTCTGACAGATTCAAGTTACGCAGAAGAACTGGACAGATGACTACAGTATCCTGTATCTGTCTGATGTAAGTTTAGTCAAATTCACCTTTGACAATTTTATCACAAAACAATACTTACAGATTCATTATTTTCATTCAGATCCACGTTTGACCTTTTGTATGTCTTTTCAAGAGAGGAACTGGAAGCAGTATGACCTAGGAAGATGAAGAAATTGTCAAGTTATCTGAACACATGAAAAATCATTATTTACAGCCACGGTTACCATTGTTTTTGTTTAGTTTCTTGTTATCATTTGCTAATAGTAAAAAACAAAAAAACAAACAAAAAACCTCCATCAGGATGGAAAGTTGCATACCTTTTAATGGACATCAATCACTACAAGTGGCACAACTTGTAAATCCTACAGTTTTACAACTACTTCTGTTTAAAATAAACCCATTCAAACGCAAAAACAACAGTAATGCATCAAACAAGTAATTTCAATAATACCTAATGCTATTAAGGACATAAACACCAACACAACCCGCTCACAGTTTTTGTCTTATGCACTACAAAACAAAAAGAACACCTCAAAGTATTCCTGCATCTGGTGATTTGATGACTGTGAAGTCATAAACATCTTTTGTTAACAACATTGTTTGATTCAATTACTGGATTCAAACTGAGACAGCAGGCTCAGGTTCAATATATCCAATCAAAGATACATAACATAATGTATGTTTCTGACATACATTGTTCCCACCTGCTTCAAGATTCATCGGTACCTTCTCTTGCAACCGCACTGGCCTGAAAGCAAGTGCTGGATTAACAACTTCTGCTGGAGGAGAATCAATATTTAATGATGTCTGGTTATCTTGTTCTTTTGCTGGACTTCGAATATTCTCTTTAGCTTCCTCAAAATGAGCAAAGTTCTTTAAGACAAGATCATCATTAATGCATACCTNTTTTTTTTCTTTAAATCAAACATTGAACATTTTTTTAATAGATATGGAAACTATACATGAATAAATAAAAAACAAACATCTTTACCTGTGAAAGACTGTCTCCTTACAGAATCCATACAAAGCTAGCCTCTCTACCTTTTGAATAGCAACTCTATTACTAGTCTCCTTAAAATACTCATTGATTTCTTCAGCAAGAATGGTATATTGGTCCTTGTGTTTATCTACTATACGACCAAAGTAGTTTGTTGCATTTACAATATGGAGAGGCAGTACCTGAGAGCAAAAAATAAATTGGGGGGCAGGGAAAGTGATTATTTCTGAAATAATGAGATGTTTATTCATATATATCTGTATCACACATAACAAACTCTCTTCACATTGAAAGCTAGGATAAAAACCTCACCATTATCAACTCAGAAGTAAATCAGAGGCCAAGTCTGAATTACCTGCAGAACAATTTCAGCTCAAACTAGGGATAAAATCTGGCATACTTGATGCTGCAACCCCTTCAAACAGACCAAAAAAGCTGAACAAAAAATATTCCAGAAATACAATATACATATTATAATAGTATTAATTTAATTTGAAAAAAAAAATAAGTACTATGCTGAAGCAGCTATTTAAGACCTGCCTTCTTAGCATCCAAAACAGAGAAAAACAAAAACAACTTACCGTCACATATCCAGATGTTTGTATAGTTTTAGATGGCATATTCTGGAGCATGTCTATTTCTAAATTAATTTGATGACGATCTGGACACACCATTCTATTCCTACATAATAAAAAAAACATGAGCAAAACCTGATCTGATGTACTAAACAGGATAATTCATCGAGAAAGCAGATGAAGTCATTGTTCAGGGCATACACTTGTGCAAGAAGGAATAATGAGCTTTAGGACAACTTAGTATGTCCTTACTTGCAAGTCCCAAACATTTTAAGATAGGTGCACAATGGCCTTGCAAACTTCTTTTTTTCTTCAGCTTCCAGCACCCTGGCCAGTCCTAGTGGAATGTCAGCTCCAGCATGCTCCAAGTAGTGCAGGATACCAACAGTATGGCACTCACTGTTTTCTGTTAGCATTATGACTGACCTTGCCTGTCGACGGTCCTGATCAGATGAATCCTAAAAATACGTATTTCTTCAGCTTCAATTTATCCACTACTAAATTACCACATGTTAATATTAATATGTTGAAGATTCACTCAAACCTTTATCACATTATGGAAGTTGTCAGACATGTAGTATAGACGCTGACCGAAGATTGTTGGAGAAGGAGGAAAACTGAAATGTATCACACAGGATGCATCTGTAATCTCCAAGAACTGCATGCAGTCATCTGTTAGAACTGAACACATGGTTTATACATAAGGCAACTGACATACTTGTGNCCTTGGCCAGTATCAACATCACATACCTGCTTAGAGTGCATTTCAAGCTTTAAACAGTATTAACACTTAAGCAGTATTAGTGCTTTCTGAATAATGTTAAATCCAGAATAGGAAAGGAAGCCATATCTTCCAGTACCTTCTCAAAACAGATTTTAATTAGCTGTAAATTTCATGCTTCTGCAGAAAATTTTGTACTCCCATAACCTTTTCTGACAGCCCTAAAAATTCAAAACTATTAAGAAGAAAAGCAGGTTATTCTTTTGACTCAGAAGGAATCAAAGTGTGGCAGACAAAAAGTATTACTATATCTAAAACTCCAGAACTCCACTGGCTCAGAGATCAGTGACTGCATTACCAATTATGATTCTGAACTGATAGAAGGTCTCAGACTTCACACATACCTGAAAAGTTATTGTCTATGGCAAAGACCACAGCTCCAGTGCTGAAAGTGTTGGCAGAATACTCCAAATAGATGCAGATGAATTGTTTTATACCTACAGTATGGCTGCATAAGCCTGACAGTAGCTACAGTAAAGCATTAGCAGAAGTTACACTATTTGGCGACTGGTGCCAGTTTTTCCCCAAGGTTTGAGGATGAAGTCTTCAGCAAAAGCAAGCATGAACTGATACTTAAAAAGATTTTTCAATAAATCAATTGCAAAATACTGTTTAAAAATACCAAAAAGGCAAAGAAGCGCACTAAATAATTCACTTAGCTGTCCATTTCAATTACTATTTCATGTTTTTATTTTTAAAGTTACATCTCACCATGGGTGCACAGTAATTCGGCACAGGTAACTTTCAATACTTCCTCAAGAATCTCAAAGACATTATTCCACCTTGTTTCAAGCAAAGAAAATATTCTAATGGTTTAAAACAAGCACCAGATTCTGAAATACATGCAGTTTTACTATATAGCTCAGAGTTAGAAAACAGCCATACGTTACAGCTGGAGGAAATCCAATAGAATGCAAAAACAAATAAACATACACCAACACAGAAATAAAACAGTGCACAAAACCTCACCCAGAATAATTCTAGGTCATCCAAAGTTACCTCCACCAATTCTACCTTAAAATGAAAGTGCTCTGGTTTTAACACTAATATTAGCATTCACGTATTTTTTTTATGTATTTGGCAATTTTTCAATCAAAGCCTTTTCCTAATATAGATACCCTTATATTTGCTTATTTTTTAAAAAATAAAAGACAGCAATAATAATTAAGAGAGTAACTTACTCTATTACTTCAATTTTTAACACAACTGAAATATCTTTTATAAGCAACACAGCACTTACTGTATCTGACAAATGACAACATTCATTAGTAATGCTTTTCAGCCTTAGAAATTGCAAAACTGATTTACACTGTGAAGTGTACCAACAGGTTTGCAGATATAGAAGTATCCTACCTTTTCATCTTCTATCGTCACATAAAGAATAACATGAAATGTATTATCTTCCACAGAACATAACTTCGCTTTGATTTGGGTAGTTGCTAAAAAGTAGCAATAAACAAGGAGATCAATTAACCTCTTACTATCAGTATTTTTCAAGCAGGCAGAAAGAACAATTAGATGAGTGTGATCCATTACTTTCAAGAGAAACTAGTACAAACGTTTTGATTTTTAAAAGGAACAGGAATCTAATAAAGCAGTAAAACCTTAACATTAGAAAAGCATTGTTCTCAGTCTCTGAAGGAAGACTGAGAGTTGGCACAGACCAGTGACTGGTCCACAGATACCAGCCATAGTCATACACCAGAAGTATTTGCATTCTACCCTCATTTGAACAATGCAGAGTACAAATGCACACTTTCCTACCTTCACAATTCTTCTGAAAGAAGGCATATTTGCACATTTGCAAAGTTTGGTTAGGATATTAATTAAAAAAAACAACCCCAACAGATAAATTATGCCTGTTATTAAATTCTCAAGTATTTCTCCTGCATACACTACTGATGTACCAGCAATAATAATAACCAAGTAGAGCTCATAATATTGCTTACAGCAGACTGGGAATGTTTGTGAAACCAAGTTAATGTTGCTGTTTGCTCCCTACTACCCTTTACTTTGCATAGCAGTATTTGACACTCAGATGTGCAAACACACAGTTTAAATAATGAGAAGTGCCATGTTCCCACAAAGGTGTGAAATTATTAGCCTTAACAGTCCTTACTGTTGTTATGAACTCACCCACTTCCTCCCAAATCTCATTCTGTATAGAGTATGCTGTACTTGCAAGTAAGCAGGTAGGAAGCTTTTCAGTAGAAGCACGTAAGATCAGACAAACTCGGCAAAGAACTGCTTGGAAAGATCAAAAGCTCTCTCATACCAAAATAGAACGCTTGATACAAAAAAGTCTGGATGAGCTACTGAAACATCACACATGATTAAGGACACGAATAGAGCAGAGAGCAAACCATTCTAGCTTACTCAGAAACTACTTTGAGCACAATCCGTTTGATAATGTAACTCTAATCAAGATAATCTCTTCTGAGCTGGTGTTTTACGTTCCTGTCACACAACTAGCAAAGACAGCTCTAAAGATGATTCAAAGAATTAAGCTAAATACAAAGAAATGCACCACTGTTTAAAACAGTTGTTATATGAGTGCTATCTTATGCAACCTGCCCAAGAAACCCACAGAAAGACACAACTTAGACAACTGCCACAATTTATGCAGGATGGAAGGCCAAGTACTCAAGATGCACGACCACGTATAATTTTGGCTAAGTCAATTCATACTGACAAAAAGAACTGTGCAAGTCACTTCTATTAAAAATTCAGTGAAAATTAAAAATGAATATATATTCCAGTACTGTGTTTCTCTGACAACTTATTTGTCCCCAAAACACAAGTGCCAATTATGATCCTGACAAGATTTTTACCTTTCAGCAGACTGTGAAAATAGCGCGTAGCAGCATTATCCCATCTTTTGGCTGGTCTAGGAAAACAAACACAGCCAGTTAGCCCACACCATCACAAGTTCCAATGGTAATCTGAATAGTGTACAACAAAAAACCATCAAGTCATGCTAAGTCTCAAAAACGGCATCTAACAGAAACATCAGCAGAAACTTCATACTTAATACTTTGAATATAACTCTGGTTTTGATCAATTCATTCCTAAAACAAACTCCTTGAAAATTAACGGATATTGCTCTGCCAATAGATGATGGATACATCCAACATAAAACAAACTAGTCAGAAATAAAATAGTATACTAAGAAATAAAGCAAGAATCCGTTTATGGAACACATTAATTAATAGAAATTAGTATTCAACAGTTTTAAAGTGAGCACTTTATAACACTGAAATTCTAAAACCTTAAAGGATTGCAACAAATACTTAAATCGTCATTGCCATCTTCTGCAGCTGCAAATATAAGGATGCAAACTAAAAACAATTAAATATACACAGGTTCTCTCTACTCACCTACTCACCTCTTGATAATTCACAAAAATAGCCCACTCAAGATGCTATTCCTATCCAAACTAAGCTACTATTTCTCCTGTCAGAGTATGCAAATAAAACATTAATCTTTTCTTCCAAAGTGTTTAAAAAACCACCTGTTGGACTACATCTAGTTTTGAACATCCTTTAATAACAGAAAACAGAGAAGTTCTCTTGCTATAAAGTCACACTCCAACCCCATGATATAATCTGACAGATCTTTGATAATGACATTCTATAATTTAAAATAAGAACATTCAAGTGTTTCCCTTTACCCATGGATTCTACAGGAAACCTTTTCTCCAGTCCTCCAAAGTTGATACAAGGATGACAATACAACAGGAGTCCAAAGCATTTCCAGAAGAGAGATAAAATGGGGAAAAACAAAGCTATCTAAAAACATTATTAGAATTTCAGTTCAGGCAGAATGTGTAATAACCACAAACAAGACAGTCAGTAGCAAGATGAGCACCCTAAGAAAGAACACAGAAGGATGGACTGGCAGAGAAGTTCACGCGCTAGCAACCAAGTAACAAAGCTCTAGGATGGTAAACAAAGGGCAAGAACTGCCAAATGCTCACCAAAATTTCTTAAAGCTCCTAGACAAGTATCAAAAGATTCAAATAGATGAGAAAATAAACCCCAAACAATTAGGGGGGGAGTTTTATTTACAAACTGCTCTTGTAATAAAAGGAATGTTTTATTCTCGAATGACATTTTACATCTAAGAAATGCATGACAAGAATACAATTACTGAAACCTACTTACACTATTTTTGCAGTGTCTTCACAGAAGTTGATGAGCAATGTCACTGGCTTTGTGCAATACAATCTACATTTTTTCGCTCTGAATGGGATTTGCATGAATTCTTCCACTGCAACTCGAACACTTAAAAACAGAAAACAGAAATCATCTCATTTTATAGATTACATTCTCCAAAAGTCACTGGTGTTTCAAATACATTTCATTAGCCTATACGTGACAGCACAGTTCTCCTAGATGTTTGGCTCCCACTGTGAAACTCCACACTTCCTATTTAGCGGACAAAGCTCAGTCTCAAGTCTTTCCGTGATACTACACGTGTGTTTTCTGGCACTGCAGATGCCATCTGACAGTTCTTACTCTTAAGTAAGAAATAATGTACGACTAAAATTATTAAGAAATTAATATACTTATTTGCATTTGTACTCCTTACCCCTAAAAAAAAAAAAAAGGTATTATTTATAAATTGGTCAAGACTCCAGTGAAAGCTACACAATTATCCCTTACACATGGCTTGGTGGGAGACCAAGTATACAAGTAAGTAATCAGAGTAATCAGTAAGACATCATCTAGAGCAATCTTTTAAGACCCATATGCGTATCACTCTTCTTCTAATTCGTTTTATACTGAAGCAATATATTATGCATTTAGTTCTACAAGAACACATCTTAAACTTATGGCATAGTCAAGTTGCTTTCCGATACAGAAACATTCAATTCAAAGCTATCTTTAACTTAAGGTTATAAAGTATTTAAAGTCCCTTCAAACAAATAAGTTCTCTTAATCTTGTTGAGTACTACAAAAAACACCTGGTAAATGCTCTTGCTGGATATTTTGTTAAATAAATACATCTTAAATATAGTTGAGAAATGGAAGAGATTTTTAAGATACATGTTAAGATTTCAGAAACAGTGGGTTACATGGTGGTTTTTGTTTTGTTTTTTAATCAATCCCTTAATAACAGAGGAAAGTACGTTTCAGCAGTGCTAACTGGCAGCCATACATTCCAATCTTAACTGCCATATTCGAATCCCCAATGACAAAGGCTAGCAGTTTCTTGTGGACTCATTTCAATTAAACCAGAGCCTTGTTAGTATTCAGTTAGAAAAATAGACACAGTATTTACATGCATTAATCAAACAAATAAAATTCAGCGACTGTCTTGAAAAAAGACACTTACTCCTTTGATTTAACAAAAGTGTATTTTGCATAATCCACAAGAAAACATTCTATTTGATAATGGTCTGCACAGTACATGATAGACTTCACAACCGCTCTACACCAGCACTTCAGCTCCTCGCTGAAAACCACACACAGCTGAAAAAGAAACAAGACAACAGGTTCTCATAAATGGAACAAATTACACTGGTAGTTTTCTTAGAGGCACAAATATGGCACTTACTACATAGCCCCAGATTTACTTTTGAACTGCAAGCATTACAGCTTATGTAGTTACGAAGCTACACATTAAGAAAAACAACCCATACAAATATAGTTTTCTATTTCATAGCAATGATTTAAAACACAAAACAAACAAAAAAGATTAAAACATCCTGGGTACTTTACCCCTAAACCAATGCAAATATCACATTATTTCTTTTTATGTATAAACCACACCAATGATTTTACCTGGTCTTTTTCTAACGTTATTGGCTTTACTTCATCTTCACAAGCTTTGTCATAGAACCGATTCATTTCTGCATTCAGCTTTTTATATTCTATTTCATCAACTACATGAGGCCCACATCCTTTCATAGCAACCCAAAAGCAACCAGGATCTTCAATCTGGTATAAATAGCAGACAAAAAAAACAAGTAGTATTATTTCCTCCTGAAGTGATAGGATATTTCTACAAACACCTGGGCAGTAAATGTAAAAATAAGACGCAGTCTCTACTGAAGTATCTTAAAATTATGAGAACTAATATTGAACAAACAAAATAGTAACAAAACATCTTTCATGATCAAAGCTTGAGTTCAGTAAGTGATTTCTCAATTTGCACTCTTTAGTACCACAATACCATACCCACTCTGAAAAGTTGCAGCATTATTTAAAAGGCTTGTTATCTGAATATAACAAGTTAACACAAGCTTTTTAGTTGAACACTACTTATGGAATAGGCAAAAAACAACCAAAAAAACCACAAAACACCAACACATTTTCTTCAGATTCAGAGGCCTACAAGACACTTCATTCAAAATAGGGCCACAGCCTTCTGCCCAACTTTTTAAAGCATTTACAGACTAGTTTTTCAGATAATAAGGAATTTTTGAGGAAAATTTTGCACGATGTCCTACAGGATTCAGTAGAACAGATGCTATATTTAAAATTATGCAGGATACCTTCCATTTTAAATTTTAGCTGCGTTCCTACCAACTTCTTTTTAGAGGAAACCAAGACAAAAATCGAAGGGTGATAAAGTTTATATAATCCACATACATCCCCACCACACGTATAAGAAATGACTACTGAACAGAAATAAAGGCATCATCATTTGCGAATCTGACTTCCAGTTTCATTGAAATAAACACCGATCACCTTAACATTCAAAAATATCAGCATACCCGTAATACGAACACTTCCATAATGCCCAGCTGTCCAGTCTTCTTCAACACTACTGTAAGAAACCAACAAACATTTAACTATTTCAAAGCTTTCATTTGTTTTGAAGCATAGCTAAGAAGTATACAACGAATACACATTTTTGCTACTTTTGTACAAAAAACTGCCTTAGGCAACTAATTTACATGTATAAAAGACTCCAAACTACACTGAATCCTAATTGAGATTTGCCATCCACTTATTCACATACTGAGAACTGATGTGGTTGTGTAACGGAAAATACTTGTTATCCTCAACCTACTTGCAGTTTATAGGCCGTTATTTTACTCCCAAAGGCCAAAATAAATATTCTGGTTAAAGGATTGCTACAACCCAGCTACCTGGCCAACCGGACACAAACACTAGAGAGAAACTCATACTTTACTAAAAAGAAATAAATGCAGCCATGAGTCCCAGCCTTAGTCAATTTTAAATATCCCATATTGCTACTTGTATTTCACACACGTGGAACAGAATTACAACAGGAGCACACACCACCTGCTATATCAAATGATGTACATTCCATTTTTGCAGACTTGCGCATCACAACGCTCCTCACAGCAGTGCTCAGCCTACTTCTTAGAACAATTCACACTGGGGTAAGTGGTTACCACAATGTCTCAGGAAAGATAAGCCAAGCCAGCAGCCTTCAGCTTCCAAAGCCAGCACTAGAACTCTGCTCATACAATAACTCCTACTAAAATATGCTGCCAGTAACATCAAGGAACCTAACTTCTCCACATCTCTGTAAGTATAAAATCCAGAAGTGATCTATCAAGTCACTAAGGCCAATGCACATACAGGAAAAAGGCTGCTTCCCCTAATAAACAGCCACTCCATTACCAAGAGAACACCAAGGCTTGCTCCCAGCCATGACCCATCCACCACCACTATTCACCTCAGAAAGAGGCAAGATTACTACAACTGCTACCTTAAGGAGAAGCATACAGGGAAAGGTGAGAGGACGCCCTTCTAACAACATGGGTCCGATGCAAGCACTCTAAGAACTGACTCCCTGCCCCGACCTTCCTCTGCTCTCCAAGCCTTACTCCATCTCACAAAGGTACCTCATTGGCACAAGAAAGTACACAACACAAAACATACCGATAAGAAACAGTATTTTCTCCGTTATTTCAACTCTCTCTTTAACGTTATATTCTCCCTCAGAGAAATAAAAGCCTTAGCCACACAACACTGAAACAGCCGCACAGACCTCAGCGCCCACCGCAGAAAGTTCCACAATGTTCCAGAAACCCCACCGCCTCCCGCGCTCACCCAAAAAGGGCAGGACGCGTCCTCAGGCCGCGCATGCGTAGCTCCGCCTCACTGAGGTACGGGGAGGAGGAGGCGGGAAGGCGTCGTCAGGGCTGGAAGTAGCTTCGTTTTCGGCTCTTTAAATGCATTGTTGTGAAAATAAGCGCAGGAGGTGAGTGTCTCGCCTTTTTCCTGGTCGTGCACTTGGGCTCGGAGGGATGATGCTTGTATGTGCCGCTGCGTGTGCCTCAGGTTGAGGATGGAAGGGCTGTAGAAGGAGACTTCGGAGCGGCTGGAGGGGGCAGGCAGGGCTTGTCCTGCGGCGGGGTCTGCCCGTGCTGCTGTCTGGGGCTGTAATGGCCAGGGTCTCTGCGGCAGTGCTTTCCCCTCAGAATCGACAGACTTGTGGAGGCAGAAGGAGAGGGAGATTGCACCTGGTGTTTCTCTCTTGGAATTCAGCTATGCTGAAGAGCATGCATCTCCAACAGAAAATGATTGTTCATAATATCACAATCTGTGAGAAAGCACCTACATCTTTTTTGATGATTATTATTCACTACTGTATACTCACCTTTCCATCTAGGTTTTTTTTTTTTTGTCATCTCTGATTTGTCTTTGTGCAAGGCCGCCTAGTCAACGTGCCGGCCCAATGGAAGTGGGTGAAGCACTCAGCTGGAATCCAGTCCCCACGGGCAGCAGTCTGTTCTTACAGTGCCTCAGTATTTCAAATCTACAGCTTTAACCACCATTGTTTTTAACTTAATGCTACAAGATATTTATTGTCTGTATATTGTAAAACAATTATGTTTCTATTTGACAGTTATCTTCATTTTTAAAGCAAAATAGTATCTTTTCTGTTATTTTTGTTGTTGTTTGGCTTTCAAGCTCCCCCTACTGGACCCTTTCACAAGTTCCAGGAGACGATCTGGAGAGGCAGACTACTCATTTAGGCAGGTTTAGTATTGAAGTCACTACTTTTTGACGTGCAGCAACACTTAGATAACCTATAGGAACATACTGGTGCATAAAAATTTCTGAAAAAATCTAACCTCATTGCTGAATCATTTATTTCCTAAAAATACTTTCTCCTAGGAGACGTTTTCTACCACAAAAATAAACTGGTACAACCACCACAAGGTACAGAACAATAAATAGCGATCAAGAAGCCTGTCCGTGAACTGTGAAAGACTATATTGCAAAAATTAAAGCAGATGCAGATTACACATCTTCTTTATTATCAATTATCACAGAGATACGGTGTTTTTAAGCCTCTATCTACAGAGCAGTTTCCCATCGCTGCTGGGCATTCTGCAAGTGTTTTTCTGTCTCTGTTGGTCCAACAGAGAATAACATTCATTTAGTTACATTACTATCTACCTGGTCAAAATAAGGAGCGTACAACAAAATTTGGGAAGGAAAAAACAAAAAAGAGCTCAATCAGTATCGTATCTTCTCAGTGTAGTTCATCAAACAGCCCTGCATGGAATAACTTTGAAGCCAAGATACTTGTGTTAGACATAAGAAAAATGCTGATAGGCATGCTTTTTCCTCTTACCTACCTAATATTACAGTGCCTGGTGTTAATCTCCAAGAGCTGAAAATCATGTCAGAGGGTAACACAGGATTCATTCTTTGCTTCTTCTACTCACCATTTTTCTAATTTTCCTGTCATCTTCATGTCCTAAAGAATTAGCCAGAATATTGTGAAGGAGAATGATTCACAGTAGCAAAGGACTTCTAAACCTAGAACCATCTGAGCGTGTTCAATAAAAAAAAGAGAAAAAAAACAGGAACATTTTTCCAGTCCAAATGAATGCTACAAACCAATTCAGTATAATGAAAATACTGCAGAAAATTTTATTTTAATTGAAATACAGAACAAAAGTTGAAACAAAGCTTTCAGAACAGCTTTACTGTCTAATCTTAAGTCATCCTCCTTCTTCCAGATGAAGAAGATATCGCACCACAGCTCCGTATACTCCACTTACTGCTCCCCTCCCCCATATACAAGATCAAAGAGTAGCCGACCTTCCTCTGAAGTCTTTAAATCTCAAAGACACGTTAAGAAGCATAATGTGGGATACTGAAATGTGGAAGTAGTTGTTTCCAAGGCAGTACATTATTTCCTGAAGTTTTTGAAATCTTTTTGAAGCTGAGTTCATTTTTTCTTTTAAAATTACTAGTAACTTGAAGGTAAAAGTTAGAACGAATAAAAAGAATGTTTGCACTCAATCTGATAGATGATAGTCTGAATTATCTCTACCTTTGAAAATTGTGATGTTTTGCATAAATTACCATTAACATAAATTATTTCATTTTATCAAATATAAATATTGTTTGTAATAAATATATCACAGAAAGGCTTGGGTTGGAAGGGACCTCCAAGCCCATCCGGTTCCAGCCCCTTGTGGGCAGGGCTGCCCCCCACCAGCTCAGGCTGCCCAGGGCCCCATCCAGCCTGGCCTTGAGCACCTCCAGGGATGGGGCGTCCACAGTTTCTCTGGGCAGCTGTGCCAGCGTGTCACCACCCTCTCAGTAAAAAACTGAATGTTAGCTAACAAATCTATGTATATGCACATAGACTGTTTTTCCAAAATATGAAATATGTTGATAGAAATGGAACAGGAGATTCATTCATTTCTAGACATATGTTACAGCTGTCTAACACACAACTTTAGAAGAATAGTAAAATAATTCTTCAATTCAAAACATACTTGTTTTGAACATATGATACACTTTAATTTTCAGTAAGAAAAGGACCCATCAGACCAGCTGGAATACCACTACTAATATGTAAGTAGAACAAGTTGGTAATTGCTCAGTATAATTGGTATCAAATCACTTCCAAGTTTATCCAGGTAATTCAACTGGTGATTGTGTTAAATTTTCAGTAGCTTCTAAACATCATAACTGGCACAACTATGCAATTTCAAAGACTCAAAGAATTAGATATACAAATCTAAAACCTACAATCACATGAAATGCTTTGGCAAGGAATATTTAAGTCTATTGTCCTGAATACTTGGAAACTGTTAGAAAGGATGAGAAACAGTGAATATGTATGTAATTAAACATATTCTAGCTTTAAACCAAGTACATTATAATCTGCTATTGTAGTTTGAACTATCAGTGTTTATCATCAACGGATTCATATGTTTATATTTTGCTTGAATGTTAACATAGACAGCAAGACTGTTGCTATTTTTTATTACTATCCTGTGAAATATACTACCCTCTTTCATGAGATCTTCAACCATCTTATCTGTTGACATAGTTATTTTCTTTTCGCCTGTATAATCTGGATCTTCTGGGTATAACTCATCGCCTGAAGAAAAGAAACAGAACGTTTCGTTATACAGTGTCTGTCTGGTTCTTCAGCTGTTTGATTGAGTGATACTTGCAACTTTCAAAAACATTTATCAGGACGTGAGACTCAGAATAGGTTTGACGAGTAAATAGTCTGAACATCTTCATATTTAACATAGAAATCATTTAACATTTATTTTAACATTTAGAAATCTAAAGTATCTGTCAGTGACACTGCACGTTCCAGAGTTCTTGCTAAAGCTAACAGGATGTAATCACAGCAATTATATCACTAGACTATGATTGTGAAGACTTGTGTGCTTGATTCACTTGCCCTTACAAATGGATAACTTAAGTCAATGAGAATGCTCATTGAAAAGAACTGAATCTGAGTTCTAATACATCCTTCATATTAAAAAAAAAAAGTTAACAATTTCCTCATAAATCTATATACCAATGGCAACCATATAAAACAAGGAAATTAGGGGTAACAGCAGAAATCACTGTGCTGCCCAAGTGGTCCAGGAGCTTGTTTCTGACAGTAGCCATTATCAGCTGTATCAGAGCAGCTGGAGGGTGGCAGAAGAAAAACAGTAGGAAAAGAGTTCAATAATGTGACTTCTAAGAGGTTTTTCCCTCACAGTTATAGACTGGCTTATGAAAAGTGGCTCGAGTATTTATCAATTCCCAAAGGTTTTATATACTTCAAAGAACCTTTATCTGTTTTCTTACCTGGTAAGAGCTGAATGAAGCCATCGGCAGCAGTTAATGTCACAGGCAGCCAACGTTCGCATCCCTCTAGAGCTCGGTCGGAGTTGAACGTGTGTAAGTCATTCAGTGAGGAGAAGTTGCACAGCCTACATAATTCATAGAACTGAGGTGGAGCAAGCCAGATTTCTTGAGATTTGAAGCGCTCAATAGCTTCTGGGGGCGATGACCACTGCATGAGGAAAACAAACTTGAAATAATAGCTTCAGCAGCAGACAAAATTAGGAGTAAGAAAAAGCTTTAAACAGTCTTTTAAGTTTTCTGAGCGCAATCAAAGCCACGTGTAAGCTATATCAAAATAACAGGAGTCAAAAACTTACAAAAAACATACGGAAGGTAATTTGTAAAAATTACATTTTTCCCGTAAAATAAATAATTTTGAACTTTAAATGCAGGCACACAAAATTTGGAAACTAAAATGAAGTCTGGGTTCAAGACTAAGAGTCTACTCCAAAAAAAACTGAGTTCACACTGTAGAGCGTGAATACTCGTAGTAAATAAACATGGTGGTGTTCTCCAAGTATGAACTATTCATCTTGTTTCGTATAATATGGTGCATTTTATAATACAAATGTGTACATCAGCACCTGCAGTACATTTCTACCACTATTAGCAAAAAGTTATAGCATGAACTCTTTTGAAAATGAGATCTCAGGTGCTTTTAAATTTCTATACCATATAGAGGAGGCAGATTCGCTCCTTCTCACCCATTAAGGCAGCACTGACAGGAAGCCGGCGAGCTCACTCTGGCCGGCTGGCCGCCCGCTCACCTCCCCTGGCGGCGGAGCACGTACCCCTGAGGCGAGAGAGGCGGGCGAGGCCCGCGGGGCAGCTCCTCGTGCCGCCGTCACAGCGCCCGCGTGGCCGCGAGGTGAGACGCGGCGCGTGACGGAGCGCAGAGCGGGGCGGGCGCCTCCCGCTGCCCTTACCAGGAAGGCCGTGATCTCTTGGTCGTCCTGCGAGGAGTGCGGCGGCCGCGTCTCCAGACAGCACAGGTAGAAGGCGGTGTCGTAGCGCCGCCCGCCGCGGCCGGCTCTGTCCACCGGGGTGAGCCAGTTGCTCCACTCCTGCAGCGCCCAGATGTCGGGGACGCAGCCCAGGTGCTTGCAGAGCTGCAGGAAGCAGGCGGGGTCCTCCTGCACCCGGCGCCGCCACTCGCCCAGCTCCGCGGCGGGGAGCAGTTGCTCGGCGGGCAGCGACGGGGCCGGGCCGCTCCCCTCCCGCGGCCGGCCGCCTGGGGCCAATAGGAGTATTCCCGCCTCCTCGAAGGTCTCCCGGATAGCACAGATTCGGAAGGCGACCTCCCCCGGCAGCGGCGAGCCCAGCTGCTGCCGGTTGGTGGCGAAGAGCGGGGCGCGACTGCTGCCCGGAGGCGGCGGCCGGACGGCGCCCAGCCCGCAGCGCGGCGCGGCGGGCAGCAGCCGCAGCCACTCGGCCGAGAAGTCCGCCGCCTCCACCAGGCCGCCCGGGAAAACGTGCGCGCTGGGCATGAAGCCGCTGCGGGAGCTCCGCTGCAAAAACAGCAGCTCGTAGTCACAGGGCCAGAGCGCAGAGGGCGACTGCCGTCCCGGCGTGCCCGCCGCCAGCAGCACCGAAGCCGCTTCCCTCCAGTGCCGCAGCCGCGGGTTCATCTTGGGCAGACGGGAGGCGGCGGCCGCGATCGCGCTCCGAGGTCGCTCGGGCAGCACCGCCGCCTGTGGTCCCGGAGGAGCCACTGCAGGCGCGGGCGGGAGCGCCTTGCGCGCCCTGAATTGCGGAGGTCGAGGGGATGGAATGGCAGCTCGCGTGACGGAGCCTGTCAGCCAGCCGCCAGCGGCCCCGGTCCTCAGTCCTGATCGGTCCTAATCCCGTAAGTGGTGTCCGCGCCGTGCAAGGCTTAAGGAAACGCGGAGGATTTGCAAGCACATGGCAAATGGCTGAGAGAAGCGAGGGGATCGCTGTCACTTCACGTGAAAAAGTAAAAAAAAAAAAAAAAAAAAAGAGACAGTTTGCACTTCCTGAGTTTTCACAACACCGAGAGTGTTTGCAACAGGACAAGAAATGTGTCGAGTTGCCTTGAAGCCGCGGATCTGTTCGAGTGGTGCTGAAGGGACAGTGGTTAAAGCCCTGGGAGTCAGCACAGGGTCAGGACCCAAGGGCTCCGATTTGTAATCGGAGTACTGCGAGTGACCGCGGCTGGCCTCGGGGCAATCCCCTTACCTGTGTTTCACGGTAGGGCGTGACAAAAACCGTGTTAGTTCTTCAGTTAAACGTTCCACATCTCGAGTTGTTTTTTTCTATTGGCTTTTGAAGAGCAGGGCCTCGTAGGATTTTAGCTAATTTTTATTAGAGAGCTTTTTTGTTTGTTTTGGAGGCTTTTAAGTACCTTGATTCCTGAAATATGTATACATATGTATATGTGTGCTCAGGCAAGACAGTAAATCCTTGAAAGTCCTTTGAAGAATAATTTCATTTTAGGAAACATTTCATTCTGATCACTTAACATTTGTGTTAAATTCCTCAATCCTAGAATGAATTTGTAAGGAGGTTGAGCGGAACAAAACTGATGAAACAGATTGAGAAATTTTGTAAGAATGATACATGTGTAACATGCACAAATGTCAAGCTGTTCGTCATCATTCTGCTGCTGATTTGTCTTTGGCAAATACTCATATACCCTCCCGTGCCGTTGACAACCACTGCATTGTATTTTCTATTTGAGCAAGTACTTAATCCTCGTGAGATGTGAACCATCGCTGAAATGTTTAGAGGCGGTTGAACCAGTGGGATCCCAGAATATACCAATTGACAAAAAAATAATTCAGCGCAGACACAGCTGGATCCTAAGTTCATCCCCATGCTAGGCTGCAGACAGCAGAGAATAGGTCAGCCACTGAGCTGATTATACAGAACTGGGGCAGAGCAGCAGCTGCAGTACAGCCAGACAGCGCTCACGTTTGCCCTCAGTCTCCCCCTTCCTCATGACCAAATACATATGTGAAACCAGGACTTCTTGTAGCCTCTTTTTTCATAATAGCTTAACCACTATTGCCCATCAGTGATTACTGTCTTAGGCAATGGAAATGTAAAGTACATGACTGTTCCTGTTTCCTAACTGAAGACATTTTGAACCTCAAATCAGGGAGTTTTTGTCATGTTTGTTTGCCTTTTGCATTCATTTTATTTATACATCTTGTTAGGAATGTGCTTTGTCTAAAAGCTGCTTTAGGGGTAAAATATTAATAAACTATGTAGGTCTTCCAAGATTTAATGTCCAACAAGCATGACTGCTGATCTAAAAGATTTAAGGTCCATTATGTCAGATAATAATAGCATGAAGGCATTTTAAGTAGAAAGTAGTCATGTTCCCTGGAACATTATTTTGCAACATCTTCTAGGAAAATCTGGTGCTGAGAGTAGTGCAGATTGTATTGTTAAGCTTCTAAACAAGATCTTATCTATATATTTTTTATTTTTTTATTTTTTTAACCCAGAGTAGTCTGAAGAGTTGCCAGTAGCAGGGTGCCAACAAGCTGGAGTACCCTGGATAATTCCTTCAGCTTTACTGCTATACAGCGGTATTAAATTTGGCAGATCTAGTTTCATGGCTGGAAATGTAGTGTGTTTAGGCTGGCATATACACTGCACCCTCAGGCACATATAAAATACAGGGATTGTGGCAGAGAAATAGTTGTAGTTATAGCATTGCTCACAGCAGCCCTTTGGGACGGAAGACAGCCAAATGCAAATGCGAATTAAGACAGATTATTCTCCACTCCTGTTGCTGCATTTTACCAGACAGTCCTGGGGTATGGAAGGCACCTCCACCTGTAAGGAACTTCCTCTCAATAGTGTCTTTGAAAAAGTAGTACAATATTATTTCATGACAGAGATGAACCACCTCATGCAAGATTCCAGAAGCAGATGAACACGAGGTTCTGAGGATTCCTTGCACAAAGATCTAGGGTGCAAAGCACTGTTTTACTTCCTCCCAGTTTGCTGCTAAAAAAAGCAAAACCTAAGCGCTGCAGATGTGCATGCATCTCCTCTTTCAAAGCAGCATTTAGGTTGCTGAAAATAGCTCAAATAAATATGGAAAATGTCCTAAAGCCAAGCTAGATTTAGGTTAAGTATAAAGCACACTTCTTTTATTCATCTCCAAATTACATGATTTCTTTATTCAATATATACTGCTGAAATGCAGAGTTCATCTCATTGGTACTTAAAATTTTCTATAATGCCAAGAGTGAGTTCAGAAAGAATGCAAGATCTGAGATACTCTGTTACTCAGGAAAGCCAGCCCTGAAATGAGGATAAATTATATTGCATGTCTGCTGAATGATGAATCAGTGTGAATCACACCACTTTAACAGTTAATTATAGATGAAAAGTAAGGTCCATCATTATTTCACAATCTAATTTGATTTACATACTGTCCTGTGACTTGGATATGGTTATAGGAAGTCAGTTTAACTTGCATCTGATAGATGTTTTGTCCCCATGCAGGTTTAGTGCCTAATATATCTAACCAAATGTTACAACTTCAAGTATCAAAAAATGGAGAGTTTAATGAGGATGTCTTGAACTGTCTTGTTTCAAACTGACAAATTCTAAAGCTTTTAGATTGTTTAAGCTCATGAATTACAATGAATAGGCAGACTTACTAACTCAAATAAAAAATACATTATAAACTGTACACTTTTCCAAGTAGTGTGTCCAAAATGTGAATAAATGTCAAATCTAGACGGCACAGGTTTGTAATTATAGCATCACTAAAATTTATAGTTACCTTCACACCAAATAATTTCCAACAGACCAAAGCAAATCAGCAAACTAGGTTACAGATAGCATTAACAACTGGAAGTGTTCTACTTCCAACAGACACATGATGGATTATATCTCTCACGCAAACTGAAATTATGGTTCTAATTCTGCAGCCTTTAATTACACGAGCAGTCTTTACACGTGTAACTTCTCACGAACAGTGATGGTGCCCATGAGTAACGATCCAGATGACTCCATCTGGGACCCAGAACTCAAATGTATATTTACGTATACAGTTACACACGCAGTTAGCCTAGTAGATTCAGTTGTTAAAGAGTACATTTTTGGTGTGTGAAGTACTCCTCAGTAGCTTTATATTAACAGTTAAATATATTGTCTTCTTTTCTCGTTTCCATCTTTCACACCCCCAAAGATTATGCGATTTATACATCGCTACTTCATGATCATTCGGAGGAATTGCATTTCAATTTTTAAATAGTTATTTTTTCTTATGATAGTTACACATAGCTGTGTGATGTCATATTTACTCTTCTTAGGGAAAGAAGAAGCACCATGATTTTCAAAGTCATGTTTTAGGCTGTGTAATTCCTTAATGCTGATACATCAATGAGTTCAACTGGACATATTCTTTGAGCATTTGTGTGCAAGTGACAGACTTGACTGATCATATACTTCATTGATTTTTTTTTAACACAGTGAAAAATTGACTAAAATAATTTCCAAGAAGGTGAAAGACACATCTTGTACATCTATTTATTCCATCATTACTGTGCACTGATTTAGAACTAGCTTTTAGAGGATTTGTTTCTATAATTTGGTGAAGATGTTGTCAGTAAGCATATGATAACGTCATGTAATAACAGTATAAATAAAACATATGATTCAATCAAAAAACAGACAAAACCAAAATAAAATAAAAACAGAAACAAAACAGTAACAACAAGGAAGAACCCACAAATGACACAGTGGAGGCTCAGGAAGTGGATTTCTGCCTCTTAGGAAAACCACTGTCGATTTTCTGACAGAACGACCAGAACAGAACAACATAATTATAATTGCTTTTTCTGGCTGGCCTCCACATTTCACAGAATTTCAGAGAAGCTGTAATTTTATTTGTTTTTGCCTACATGGTGCACGGCTTCCAGCATGTAGTGTTTGTGCGTGGCTGTATAGGAGGATTCAGAGGAGCCTTGCTGTTGGTTACATGCCATGTGACTTTTCACCTTCTTAAAGGTTTATTCAGTGGGAGCTGATTAAGCTGCGTTTCCAACTGCATTACAACACTGCAACAGCTAGCTGATGACAGATTCCATCCTTCTGGGACCACTTCATCTCAGTAGCGTGAAGCATAGAGAAAAGGAGTTTTCTTTCAAATAAAATTGGTACCAACATGTAGCTCATTAAAATGTTTTTGGTATTTTTACTCTTAATTTGTATTCAGTTAATCAGAGAATGGGTAGTCAGCTCCAGTCAGATATGCTGTATTTTCCTGGTCACTCTGGATGTAAGACATTACGTTTTTACAGAGAAATCATAGCTTAATACCCTGATGCTGTTTTTTGCTATTTAGCAAAAATATACTTTGTTTATGTAAAATGAAGACAGTATTTGCATACATCCATCTCCTTTCAGTACCTCGTCCTTCCCTCGGCACATACATACAGATAATTTTATGAGAAAGTCTTTTCTAATCCTACTTTTACTGTATGCTTACCATAGCAAATGCTGCTCACGTGTAGACTACTATTTTGTCCAGATCTCTTCCCGCATTAAAAGACTTACATAATCGTATTGAGAGAGAGCACTTAGAGATCTATAATCCACTGGTCTTCCTGAATGACTTTTTACATAATGAAAATCTGTGAAGGGTAAATATGTTGAGTAGGAGTTCCATTAGCACTTAAATATAATAGATTTCTGGAAAATATATATAAATAACACAAGCCTTGTATTGTAAGATGGAAAAGAAAGCACATAACCAATCCTTTCAGCCTGTAAACAATAAGCATGTATTTAATTTTTGGGGCGGAAGCTAATGGTATCAGCCAGTTTACTTGGTTGTTAAATGACAGCATTCCCATAAAAGAGCTTCCATGTTTACTTGAATTTTGAAACCAATTTTATTTCCTGTTCATAATGCTGTTAAGTTTAACGTGACGTTTGGGCTGCAACATGAGGAGAGTCACTTCATTGTGGTTCTGCATTCATTTCGTTAGCAAATTAAAAAACTAATGTTTTCTTACACTTATGGACTAGGAGTCCTGGAACAAAATTACATATTGGTGCATTTAGCAGACCTCAGTTCAGATAGTTTGATGCAACTGCTGATCACTGTTGCTATCAATACCACAGGGCTAAATTTTATACTCCTTCAACTGTGTATATCTTTTGTTAAAGTGAACGCTAGAAAAATGAGGACAGCATTTGGATCCTAACTCAAGAGGATCTGTTAGTCTAACCTAAAATGTGCTCTAGATTTCAACTTCTGAAGCCAGTGGTTGAGTATGTACTCAATATGCTCTTGAGCAAGCAATGCTGAAAGCAACATCATGCCCGCTATCCTAAAGGTAGCTGTTTCTTAAGGCAGAGGTTTTTTGACTTTTCTAACGCCTGATTTCCCTGCTTTATAAATTTAGATATATCACTGTATTCAACTTTGGGTACACGGGAAGGGTGTGTTTTTTTAAGGAAAACATAATGTGAAGGCTTAGAATGTTAGCTTAATTTTTATAGTTGAAATAGGAACTTTTTCTTTAGAAGAACCCATTGAAAAGCTGTGTCGATATTCCAGTTTTCGTTTGCTTGCTTTTAATCACTGCTGCAAGCCAACCATTAAGTTATAAGAACATACTTTATTTTAAGTTAAATAAATAGTGACAATAACAAGTTTCATTCAAGTGTAGAAAATTCCACTCATGCACAGGCAAAAACAATATAATTCAAGTCAGCAATAAGATTTCAGTATACAGCAAATTTAGTGTGTGTCCTATGAATAAGGACAAAAAAACTGAAGTAGAACAAGATTCAAATTAAGCAACGAGCATCTTCATTTGTAGTGAAAACACAGTGACATTCTCATTCACTGGTCAGCAGCAGAGTATTTGTATTCTCATCATGCTAAATTCAGAGTATTTGAAATTGGACTTTTTTTGCTTACAAAAATAGCAGTTCCGTTCTCCTTCCACTTGCACCCCAGTTGGAAAAAATCTGTGAATCTAGCACATTTCTTTATTTCTTAATTTAAAAGAAACAGCAATACTTTTGGACAGTGGTGGTTTCACGTTGTTGTGATCTCTGTACTCATGCTCCTGAACTCTGTCACATTGTGCATACGCTTGTATCAAGTGTGCCTTTTTCAACAGGACATTAATAACAGGAACACTATCCATTTAGAAGAGACTGTAACAATCCTCTTAGAATTCTACTTCATCTTTTGATTTCATATATAAGCAAATACAGGCTTTAATGAACAAATTAACAGTGGATAAATCTGCAGCCAGCTTTGTCTTAAGATTTGAAAAGACGTTCTTTTTTCAAGGTTCAATCCTTTACTAACTGTGTGCACACAGATGAAGTAAGACTTACATAATTGCCAGGTCTTCAGGTCCTGTGTTATTGAAAATCAAAGGAAAAAAGTAATGGACTTAAAATGTGCAGCTCATGAACTCACTGTGGCTTGCTTTTGAAGATGAGTCTTAAAAATCCCTCTATACAAAAAGCTGTTGCTAAACATTATATCCATTTAGGATTACAAAGTACAAAATAATGAATGCAGTAGATGTTATGTTACCATGTTTTTTATCCACCAGAAGCCTGACTTGCATTACTGGGGTTTTCAGAACATGAGTTCAAATAATCTGATTTCCAAAGGAATATGACATCTTCAAGAAGCGAAGAAAAAAGTCCAACTTCTGATGCACCCTCATGTGAACTAAGTAACAGGAGACTGCAATGAGTGAAAACACTCACAGATCCTTAGTGACGAGTGGGGGCATCCTTAGCAGTACATTCTCCTGCAGCTTTTGCTGTATTTTCCATAAATGCGTTTACTCAGTATTACTGTGAAAGAGTTCTTCACATTTAAATCAAAACACAGCTGTTACACCTCATATATGTCTAGACAGACTGAAGCAGTAGCTCCAATTAAAACAGGCTTGATTGTTTAAGAGTGCTGCTGGGGATCTATACAAACTAAGTTAGCTATGTACAAAACACATCCTATGGAATGAGTGAAACACGATTGAAAGGAATGTAAAGTCTTATACATTAATTCCTATGTGAATCGTTTCTAGACTGGATCAATGTGCCTAACTCACAGTTCAAGCCTCCACTTGGCATTCTTTTTCCTCACTAGATTCAAATTTGTTACACACTTTTTCTACCCAAATCCGGTTTTACTACATATTAAAAAGTCACCTGCTGTTCTTGAAAGTTTTGTCCTCAACTCAAAAAGTTATCGCCTGTTCACATATGTTGGTAACATACTTTTGTTAACAAAGATTATTTTCTAGTAACTTCACCAGACATATCTGATTATTACCTTTTGATAATGTGCCCATAATAATTGGTGTGGCAGACTAATTATGTATTAAAACCCCCATGTGATCGGGTCTCTATAATTCCCTGTGGAGTGTCTCATATGCACTATGATGTAGGTACTAAGCATTCTTGAATGGATGGCGTGTATTTACATGAACAGAACAAATCTCCGTCAGTTACATAAAAAAGAACATTAACACACGGGTCCTTTTACAAGACATAACAGAGCTTCTCTGCAAAGTTCATGTCCCCTCAGTTCTACATTTAAACAGGCAATTTTTAGGTAAACACTGGGAAAGTTTTCTGCTGCTCTTGCTTTTATCCTCCCAAACTGCAGGGTATCCAATTGGACTGGTTATGTGTCCAGTACCACAGACTTCCTCTATCCCAAATGATTTCTCAGAAATGAATGAGAGATGAAATAGATTTTTTTTAGCTTTATCTGGATTTCTGCAGAGACCTCAGGAGTTTGCAGAAATGTGACTGACTGTATGTCAAGAGGCCAAAATCTCTGCCTGTCAACAAGAGAGACGATCTGTTTTGGGATGACCAGAAAGGTGTGCTTTCACTCTACATCACTGCTGTTTGCCAAACTATGTTCAAAAATTATTGCATCTGTTGGGGTGGATTCACTGCTCCTCGTCTCATAGTTAACTGTGAAGTTAGGCAGATTGCATGTACAGAAAGAATCTGAACCAGTGGCAAGAATCAGCCTTTCTCCAGGGGGAGACAAAATCATGGTAAATGTGGAAGAAAACCACAGGGCTTGCTAGTACTTTTCTGGCTATGCAGCTCTCCCTTTTCTCTCTCAGGATGTGGAAAGCCATCAGTATGTGCTGTGCCAACCTTGGTAGCTGGGTTCTGTGCAACCCAGTCTAAAGCTACAAACTACTTGCTGAATATTGCTAGTTTTCTCTGTCCTCCTCCACACCTCCCCTTTCCCTGATCATTAACCTTTATTAAAATAGACATTTACATTCTCTTATCGGTGTGTCCGTTCTTCCCTTTTTCCTCCACTGAAATAATATCTTGTGTATTGCTGAAAAAAATCTCAATCCATTCTATTCACTGTCACACAAAACACCTGTGTTGGCCTCCAAATTCGTGTCAGTCAGAAATACTGTAAACAGTGAGCAGCAGCAAACTGCAGAGCCTATTCAAGAACAAAAAATACAGGCTTCTGAGAGTGACGATCTATTAATAGCAGACAAATCGCTGTTATAGCCAGTAGTGATAATACCCTCAATACTTCACAGTTAACCCTTACAAGTCCAGCTAACGAACACGTGCTAGTTTGCAGGCTGATTTGCATCTTTTTCTTCAAAAAGCATGAAAGGAACTGTGCATTTCAGGATTTTGAGAGGCAGAAGTTTTTCGTTACGTTTCCAAGTGCTAGGTTTAGATTCTCAGCGCACCCAAGTGACAAGAGACATGTGGCACGAAGCACTTTTGGGCGGCCCTGTGAGAGCTCTCCAGTGCCAGCACAGTCTACGAGAGTTTTACCACACACACTGCCAGCACAATAGCAATAATGAGAACAGCAGAGAAAATAATCCCAGCCAGAACTTTGCTGATATCGCAGAAGGATTTATTTTCCTCCACAGAGATCATGCCAATGGAAGAAGCGCCCACGCTGATGGTGGATTTGAGTTCAGCCCCAGGGTCTTGCTTAGCCTCTACTGTCCACTGGGGGACATTGACCTTCATTTCCATTTCGTACATCATTTCTCCTACCTGGTTGATTTCGTTCTCTAGGTCCTTCAGATCCACCACGTCTATGTTGTGCTCAGCCTCGTACTTCATGTTCTGGACACTCATGGCTCGGGCAGCCACGCCGGAGGTGCCCCCGCTCATGCCCGTCTGGATCAGGTGCTTTTTGGGGACGTTCAGTGGGAACTCGTGCCCCAGCTCCAGGGCTCTCCTCATGTCGATCTCCAGGATCTCTAGGCACGTGGAGAAAATCACCCATAGTCTCTCGAACTCGGCTTTGTCCTCCTTACTCACGGTTTTGTCCCTCAGCACCGTGGTCAGCTTGTTCCTGTTGGCAACCGCCAGCTCCTGGGCTTTCTGCCGGGTCTTCTTCAACTCCTCGCGCAGGTTCTGCGAGTCCGAGGTGCCGCCGATGGTCAGCACCATGTGCCGGTAGCAGGCGGTCACCCTGCTGAGCGCGTCCAGCAGCGCCTTGCACTCCTCCTTCACCATGGTCCCGCCGTCCGGGCGCCTCCGCCGCGGTTACCCGGCCCCGGGAGCGAGGAGTGGCCCAGCGCAGCCGCTACCAGCACGCATGACGGGAGGCAGCCCAGGGTCGCGCCCGCCCCGCGGCCCCTCAGGCGGCGCCGGTCGCTCCGGGCGCGCGGGGCGCGGGCAGCATCGCTTCCCCGGCTACCGCCGGCGGGCGGCACGACCGAGGCGCGCCATCCCGCAGAGCGCCGAGCGTCCGCTGATCGGGCGCCGTACTTTGACAAGTGCCGAACACGGGACAAAAGCAAACCCAAAAACTAAAGCTCCGGCTCTGGAGAACGGCGGCTCTCCCCGCCCGCTGTCAGCACGAACCCGATCCGGCGCAGCTGGGCGCCGCGCGGTCACATGGCGCCGAGCGGGGAGCGCCCGCGGCCTCCGGGCGCGGCCCGGGCCGGCCCTATAAGCCCTCGCAGGCTCCGCCCCTACAGGCTCCGACCCTCGGCGGCCGCCTGCTTCCTCGTTCGCTTCCCGCCGCTGCCCGGCCATTGGCTTCGTCCGGCGCCGCGCCGGCCCGCCCTGGATCCCGGTAGGGCTCGGCCGAGGCGCGGGGCGGTTAGGGGGGGAGGGGCGGTGTCGGTGGGGTGAGGGTACTCTCTCCCTCCTTTTCTTCCTCCTGCAGCCCGCTGGTCGCTTTCCGCGGTGCCGGTCCCGGCGGTGCCCTCCCGTCCCCTCCTCAGCCAGAACGGCTGTGTCGCGGCCTGTGAGCCGCTCTGCAAGAGGGGAGGTGCCGGCCTCGGCCGCGGCCTGCTCCTGGACTGGGGCTGGCGCGGAGCCGGTGGGGCCTGGGGCGGCCCTGCTGGGGGCGCGGCGCTGTGGTCCTCGCCGCGTTGGCAGCCTCCGCTCTGACGGCGTCCGGCCCGTGGCACGGCGGCTCCTGGTGCCCGTGGTCCCGCTGCCACCTGTGGGTAGACCCGCTGCCCGCGCTGCGCAGCGTCTGGAGCGCTTAATGCACGGCTGAACTTTCTCTCACCCTGGTACGTGCATTATTTATACCAGAGGAGTGCAGTCGGGTTCCTTTCTGTATATTGGTGTCACAGATGCTTCAGCTCGTTTCTCAGGGGCAAGAATTTGCGTGTTTTCATTCCTTTTCTATGGATTATTTAAGAAGGCCCCTCGGAAGCGTGAGTACGGGGCCCAGAATGTCTAAGGGTAGTCAAAATCAAGTAATTGTACATCAGAAGGTGTAGCAAACACAAGCTGCTTACTATCAAAAATGATACATTAGTGGCTGCCCTTGTGCGTGTTCTGAAGTACGATGTGGTCAGTGATGAGCTGTAGGCATGTTTGTACACACGTGTGTCTTCCAGAAGAACAGATAACACTGATGCTGAGTGCTGCGTAGCAGACTGGGCTGTGCTGTCTCTTAACACGTGTTTCACCATGGCAGACTTCTGAAGAACTTGCTTGTCATGACACGCACCGCTACATATGCCTTAATGCTCCTGGACAACTGTATGGTTTGATGTTACTACAGTAACTTATGAGAAGTGAAAACATCCTCCAAGAGGGGAATCATGACCCTGTCCCTTATCGTGGCAGCACAGTGTGCGACGCAGTCAAGATAAGGTGCTGTGCTGGGCAGGCTCTGGGTAGGCTGGGTGCCTGGGGGGTATGTCGAGGCTGTGTTCCTTTTCTATGATACGGTTGCATGGGGAGTTTGGTTCTTTGCCCCACGACTGCTTTTTGTTCTGCCTGTGTTGGATCAGGCCACAGGTCGTGTGTGGCTTCTGCTGTGCCCATGTGTACCTGTGGAAGGAACCAGCTGCCAAGTCCTGCAGCAGGCTGTGGGGTGACTGTGCAGCCACTGGGTGGCTCCCTGCCGTTGATAGGCAAGGTGCGGTGAATCAATGTCTGTTCCTTGCTGGAATGAAGAAGCACAAGATGCTTTTGACCTTGTAAGTGAAGTTTTGTAACTGCTTAATTATTGTCATGTGGTAGAAGGATTAGCTTTAGGTTTCAATCTGGAGTCCTGTGTGACTTAAGCTTAATCCTAACAACATTACACATCCATGTGTATGTGGGCAGGAGCTGCACTGCTGCACCTTACTGAGGCTGCTATTCCTTGTGGCGTGCCAGAATCCTGGAACTCAATTTCTCTGAAATCCAGACGTAGCTGAGGAGGGGAAGGGATGTTGTTTTAGGAACATGTGACTGCATAAATCCGAAGGCGGCAGCAGTTACAATCTGTGTCAGGTAATGCCTAAAAACATATCTAGATATGTCATGACACACACCACTACATATGCCTTAATGCTCCTGGATATGTCATGTGTGAAGAAAGGTTGTTCTGCAGATTAGCTCTAATTAAGTTCAGTTGTATGCAATTATCCTATTCAGGTAGATTCTGAAAACTCTTACAAGTTGGTTGTAGCTTATCAGACATGATGCTGTGAAATCCAAGCCATGATAACACTTTCAAAGAAGATGCTGACTAGCTGAAACTTTGCCCAAAAATTTTGACAAAAAAAAACACCAAAACCCTGAAATTACAAGGGAGTTGGGAAGCAGCATAATGAGTGCAAGCAGAAATGTATTTGGTGGTTCTGTAGAAAGGCTTCCTTCCAACAGGTGTTAATGATAGTGTTCTTCATATTGCGGTACTCTTAAAAACTGCAAAATACTCTGCTGCTTCTTGAGCATTAGTGCTTGTTAAATCCTGTATCATTTTAATAGACTTAAGTGGTATTTTAGGTAAATACAAATCTGTTTTGTTTGAATGGTTGGTAAATCTTGCCTCATGGCTTCGCCTCTGGGATGAGCTCATACACTGAGTTCAGGCATCCGAATGCTGTGGCCTGAGATGGTTGAAAGCCACTGAGATGAGGACAGAATATAAGGATTGGATGCAGTGTGAACAAAACTGGTTGAGTGTCTGATAACACAGTGCAGCTTTGTTCAGATAACTCCTGGCTTACGTTTTGTGAAGCATTTTGTTGTAAAGTGTCTTGAAATGTTGATCCAGAGTGAGAATTTTCATTTCTGTCATGGAGGAACATCAGTCTGATAAGTCTATTGTGGACTTGCTGTCAGGTGGTTTTCAGTTACCTTGGGCCAGTGTATGGTGCCCGACGTGGTATTAAAGGCCAGTAGCGCTTAGAGTTGTTTGCTGTGCTAGTTGGAAGAACTTCATCTGTGCAACTGCTCCCACCTTCCTTCCTCTCTTCCCTTTGCTCCCCAAAAGGAATAACTAGCGTAATTCAGTGTTTCCCATAACTAGATAATCTAGTACTAGGCAGATGTTTAAGCTTTTAGCATCGACGAGATGCAGCTAGTGTTGGCCTGCAGCAACTTGGTTTTCCTACTGAGATGTGCAGAAAGCAGATGTGGTCTGCTGTGAACGAGTGGTCTGTGACTCTGTAGTCAGGACACAGTGTTTGTCTCCATTTTTAGTTTTTTGGGCCCAATGCATAAGCTGAGGAGTTCAACAACAGCTTTGCTTCTGTGAGTGAAGGATCACCATAATCAGCTTAAGAAAACACTGTTTATCCTTGTACTTCAGCACCTTAGTTTTTGTGTGTTTTTGTGTGGTCAGTCCCCTGTGAATTCATATGCTGATCCCTCTGCAAGTCTGCAGAGGTGACCTTGTGTAAATGCATCGAGCAGATGGTGAGAACTTTGTCCCTTCTGTTAATGTTTGTTCTCTAAATATGTTCTTTTTAATCTTTGTAGTTCTACTGATCAGCCTTCTCTACACTCTTCCTTCACAATTTGCTTGCGACTTGCTCAGGATTGCCAATTTGAGTCTTGAGTGCAGCCTTAGTAATGGTAAGCTAGAGAACAAACATGAGTGAGGAATTTGCAGCTACTCAGTATATTTTTAAACCTTCAAGTGTTGGGAATCCAGACTCTCTTGGGTTGTTAGGAATGCAGCTTGTTCTAAGTACCTGGCTAATGCCAAGAGAGGTGATCTTTTGAAGTCAGGGGAGGTGACTGAGTAAAAGCAGACAGCATCCTGTGGGAGGGTGAGCTGCTCATAGAGTGCTGATCAGAGGGATGAAATAGGTGGCTGGGGGGAGTCAGGCCACTATGTACTTTGGCCTCAAGTCTGAGAGAAATGCAAATATTTTAGCATCAAGCTATAGTGTGAATGCACTAAATTAGAAAGGTCGAACGTTCTTTTTAAGAATGAGCTGTGGTTTAGAGTTTTGGGGGGGATCATAATGGAAAGCAGTGTGGGGGATGGGCGGAATGCGCCTGCTGCTGCCAGGCACTGTGCTATGCCCTAGGGCACAGCATGGTGCTGGGAGAAGTGATGAGAGATGGAGCTGTCTGACCCCAAATAGAGAAGTGGGATCTGCATGGAGAGGGATGTGCAGAGATGCCCCGTG
>JACDJE010000245.1:1236126-1255778 GCA_016647715.1 Pavo muticus
GGCGGGGAAGGCAGGGGGAACCTACTGTGTTTGAAAAGTCATTTGGAACTAGGGAAAAATTGTTTCATCCAGGTTTCTTTCTGCAGAGCTCTACAGTTCGCTAGTGTGATAAATACACTTACAAACTTTACCAGCAATGTCTTGGTATAATGTTTAGCTGTTCTGAGATAAACAACTTGTAGCTGAGTAATAAGTTACTGCTTGGTCTGACTTCTGTCATCCTTTTGAGCTTTTCAGCAAGTGGTATTCTAGTTATTGGTTTACTAAGCTGGAGTTGTTCCTGTTGTACAAGAGTCTGCAAGCAAAGATGAAATTGATGTCAGTGTGTGAAATGAACAAGTCAATCTTGTGCTGTTCACCACTGAATATGAAGTATTTCCATACAGAATCCTTTGTGCTGTTATGAAAGGCATTTTCTCTGTAGCATGTCTCATTAGGTCTTCAATGTTAAAGCAGGATATTCAGGAGGTGTACTTCAGAACTGAATAAAACTTTTTAGAATGGGGGCATAATGTAGCTGTCAGGTAAAAGCAGTGGCATCAACTTTAATGACTATTTCAAAATGTTTCTTAAAAAGAGCTGGAAATGAATAGGTCTGTGAGAAGCACCTGATTTCAGTATCTCTAAAGGAAAACCTGATGACAAAAACTTTCATAGCTAAGCCCTGCTTATTGCTTTCAGCACCAGAGGTCATAGGACTTGGTTTCCACTCTTTTGGGAAAAAGTGACGTGCTTGGATTCCATTGCGTGGCTTTTCACTTCAGCTGTTCCTGGTGCAAGATGTGTCATTAGAACTGTCACTCTGTTCTTCATCTACAAAGGACTTGGCTGTTCTAAGGGTATGATTATGTTGGTTTTTTTTTTTTTTGGTAAAGAGTAACATAATGCTTATTGGATTCTCTGATGAGCTGGCTTCTGTTCTTCCAGCAGTCAGAGCTATTTCTGTGTTTACAGGCGTGAAGCCACACAGCTAAGTGATTCCGTTCAAACATTTTGAAAGTAGTACTTATGTATTGCTCTACAGCTTAGCAGGATAGAATTTGATAAACTTAGTGAATACGGCTTATGAAAATGTTTAATGGGCTTTCAGTTATGTTACCAGAACTGTTCAATGCTTATGTGACTTTGTGCTTTTTCCTGCTTGCTTAATGTTAGTAAATCTAAAGCTGTCCGAGGTGCAACTAGAGGAATAATTCCACCACCTGCCCCTTCAGTTCCATTAGATTGAAGTTGGATGTTGTGTTCTGCCAACGAATTCTCAATGGAATGTTCTAATGCATTCTTAGAATTACTGCAGTGCATTAGCTGTAATATTCAGATGCACTTAACTTTTGAGATGAAAAGAAATGGTCTTATCTCAAAAATGCTTGAGCCAAATTCTGGGGGGGTCTTCAATGTATTCTTCAGTTTCTGTAGACTTGATCTATAGAAGTGTAGTGTAAAGGACTTGGCTTTGTTATAGTTACTAATACTACATGGCCTATACATCCCCATTTCTGTCTGGGCAAAAGTAGTTGATTAACTGCTCCAGTTCATTTAATGAACATTTCATTCTTTCTTTTGCATACCCACACATTAATCAGATATGGTAGCCATCCACTAATGGAGCAGTGTGCAGATGCAGGGTTAAGAGAAAGGTGTGAGAAAAGAGAAGAAATTGAGAATCCATTCTCAAAACAGTACTCGGTTGACTACTGGTTGTTACTTCCTGCTGTTGCAGCTCTGTGTGCAGATTAGAGTCTTCAGTCTGCTTCTGCTCAAGGTGACTGGCAAACACTTCTGTGAACTGAAAGTTAAAGCTTCCTTATTAGGATTTTTGCATGTTGACAGCATCTTAGTTGTACTACAGTAGCTAAAATGCTAGAATTAATGCAGATTCTTGTCACTTCTCTTTTGAGCTCTCAAGCATGAATTATTGCCGCAGTCAGTAGTTCTGTAGCAAACAAAATGCCTGGCTCTATGTGGTAACTCCTGAACCAGATTGTTGTTTCAAACTTAGTGTGTTGATCTGTTAACTGAAACAGTTCTTACAGTACCCTGATTTTTTTTTTTTTTACATGCAGGCAGTGACTTAAGAGCTGCATTAGTCAAACAGCAAATTTCCTAAGCTAAGGTTTTCTATGGGAGCTTCTCCCCTCCAATACATCCCTTCTATCTGTTTTGCTAGGGTATTAAATATTGTTCCTAATTTCTTATTAGACAAAGCTTCTCACTTTTTTGATGAGATGCAGGTTTCTGGAGAAGGGAGGACTGTGGGATGTGTTCTTCCTTCCCTTTTTTGCTATGGGAAAGAATTCTTTGGACTTAGATTCGTTAAACTGAAAAATGGGCAATATAGCAATTGGAAACACATGTGCACTGCAGTTTTGTCTCTGCAGTCTGATGCTTAGTTGCCTTCTTGTGTCAATGTGCTCTTGGCTCATCTCTCCACTGCCCAGCACCTGGCATCCTAATACCTTTTTGCACACTGTGTAAGAGGGTCACAGCATTCTCATCTACCAGTTGACTGGATAGTGAACATGAATTCACAAGTAAAAAGGCAGGTGAAGATGCTTTGGTGGGCCATCTACTTCAGTAAAAGCTTGTTTTGGAAAGTATCTTGAGAGCTCATATAATCTAGTGAGGCTAGAAAGCTGGATCTGTATCACTTCTAGTAGAGGTTTGTCTAACAGGTTCTTAAAGATTTACAGTATTGGAGACTTGATAGCTTTGACAAGTGATCTAAAACATGTGTTTATCTTCTTTTTCTAAAGTTGTTCCTGATCTGTAACCTGACTCTTTACCTAAGCTGAGGCCTACTTCTTCTTCTACAGATGTGGAACAAAATGCCCTTGCTGAGACCTTGGTACATCTGGGGGATTTTCTTACTTATCTCATGCAGTTTCTTTACCTTAACCACTATCACTGCACTGTGTTCTACATCCTCCTTTTCTGCCTTTCTCACTTAAGATTCTTCAGTCAGTTTATCTTCCCTGAAGTGTAGCACCCAAAAAGGAATATAGGACTCCAAAATAAGCTTTGCCATGGCTGATGATTTTGCTAGCTGCATGTGTTTATACAGTCCTCTGTGGCATTTGTCTTCTGTATAGTAAGTTGACATTGAATCATATTTGAACTGTGAGCTCTAAGTCATTTGAGGTCTTACTGGAATCATCGCTTAGCTGGTTGTTCATAGGCAGTTGATAGATGATTAGTCCTGCTTGATAAGGTCTTAGTGCTGGGATAGCCAAATTGATGTCCATTCACAGAAGATATTATTTTTCCACTTTTGTAAAGTGTATGAACTGTTTCATCTGGAGCTTCACGAGAAGAAACTGCTGGAGTCAGTTACCTGCTGCTGCCTTAGTTGTCTTTAGTGACTCATGCTGAGATTATCCAGGCTGCAAGTAACTGCTGATAACTTTATAGTGGGAATGACTTGCAGACTTAATTGATTATGTTTGTGTTGAGTTCTCCTTGTGCCTAATTATAAGGAAGGACTAGACTGTACATAGATCAGGTAACAGACAATAGATCAGTTAACAGCATAGCTGAAACTGAAGGACTGTTTAAAAATCTGTGCGAATTGAGAATGTATTTTTCCATCCTATTATACTGTACCACAGTGGTTTCATGTCTCTCTGCCAGTCAGTGGAGAAGGACATGTTTGTGGTACCAGTACAGCGCTACCGTAGCTCAATATGTCAAGTACTACGTGACAAGCATCAGAAGCTCACACTGAGCAAGTAATGTGTTAAGTAAAAGTCCAGACTTGAGAAAGCAGGGAAATCATAGAATCACAGAATGGCTTGGGTTGGAAGGGACCTCAGGGATCATCAAACTTCAACCTCCCTGCTGCATGCAGGGCTACCAACCTCCATATCTAATACTGGGCCAGGCTGCCCAGGGCCCCATACAACATGGGCATTTCCAACCTGGAAACGCTAATTGTGTAAGGATGTCTTGCTCAAATTAAAGTTCTATTGCTCTTCTTACCTTTTCCTGGTACATACATCTGAAATTGCAGGAGGAAATCATGTGACTTACGTTTCTTGTTTCCTTGGAGAATCTGGATGAAGGGAAAAGACATAAGATAGTCTACTTAATTAGGCCTTTGTAAACTTGTTAAACTTTGTTCTTCTGAATAAAATAATGCTGAAGTTATTCTAGAAGGGTCCTGTTAGGGTTTTTCACGTCCTTGTGCCTAGGGAATTAAAAGCAAACAGAGGGTTTAGTGCCTCTAGAAATCTTCTTTTCCCTGTGACGCACTTCGTGATAGCTCTCCAGTGTCTAGCAGTTGGATTTCTGTCTCTGGTAGCTTTTCAGCTCGCTGTTTTGCCAGATGAGTCAGTCTGACTTCAGATGATTGAGACCTTTTCTATGGAAGTAGAGGTTACCATAAATATTGAATTTCATTGGTGTCTTTTTAATTACGACTTGATTATACATACCTGCTTCTTGTACCTTTCCTAAAACTTTCCCTGGAAAGTTGGGGATTACATTACACAAGGATTCCTGTTACACTGTCTGGGTGTCTCATGATGTGTATGTCAGTAATTGTCACTTACCTGAGCTTACTGTGAAAGCATCAATGTCCCACAGTGTTTTAGAATCTGCTGTGAAGAAGCTTTTAATTCCTGTCTTCTGGTTTGTGTTAGACCTTAGCTTGTGTATCAGAGTGGTTATAATGTAGATCTTTATATCTATCTTCCTCCATTCAGTTTTTTCCCAGCAGATCATGCACTTGAAAGGGCAAAGGAGACCTTATGAGGATACATGTGTAACAGGAAATGTGTTGTTTTGTTTTGTATGTGGGGGCATAGTCACTCAAAAGTTATTCAGAAAGAACTATGTTTAATTTCTTGTTAGCTAAGCATGACGTTGACAGCTCACATGGGAGACCTAAAGCTACCTCTTTTTAGACATTGCCCCCTTGGTATTTTGTAATATTATACATTCACAGATGCAATGTACTATGCATTAACCATTCTCCATATGTTTTCTAGAAAATCTCCTTGGGGTATCTGAAGTCCATATGGCTATGTATGATGAAGATCTCTTGAAAAATCCCTTTTATTTGGCCATTCAGAAGCGACGCCCTGATCTCTGCAGCAAAGTTGCAGAACTCCATGGTATTGTAAGTATAAATAAGTGTATTCTAAAATAAATTATTAAATAGCAGCAAATTTTTATTTAAATTCCATGCTTCCTAAGAGTCATGAAGATCAGTACAAGCCTGCAAAACACTTACTGCAAACGTGGACCTCTTGGTAACTGCACAGTAGCAACATGGAAGTGAGAAGTTCTAACCTTCACAGGAAACTTACTTTCTTTGATATGGACTAGTTGTATATTCTTGCACTTGTGGTTTAAATTAGGACTGACCTCTTGAAATGCCTGGTGGGCAGACAATCACTTGTTTCTGACAGTATTTTATATAGCAAATCAAAGCCATTAAACTGAGTGGGAATAAAAAACTGCATTTCTTTAAAACTTCTAATCTGAGTATCCTGCTGTAAGTGTTGATCTAAAATTAAGTGCGTGGAGATTCCATTAAACTCAGCTTATTCCTATCAGATTATAAAATTAAGCTTTAATTGGACAGGGCTCTTTCTATTACTTATTAAGATAGTGATATGATTAGTGAACAGATTTTAGCATTTCTGCCATTCCTGTCTGTATTCTAACACCTCATCATTGACATCCTTACCATAATCTTATCCTTAATTCTTTGTATTAACTGTACTGCAGGCTCGCATGAACTTGCTGGCTTCTAGTATGTATGGTTATCTCAGTGATTTTATGTGGAATAAGAGGCATGCTGTAAAGAAATACAAATAATTACTAAACTTGAATATAAATGTATAGTCTCAGAGGATTATTGGAGAACCTGAACAATGAACAGTTGAACACTGCTTGTGAAGACAAAAATCTGTCAAATCTTTACAGAGCCCAGGTGTGCCATTAGCATGCAAAATTTTTTCTGTTCTTGAGTCTGACCTCTTATACTCATGGTTCTGGAGCTGGTAATGGAATGACTACATTTCCAGGAAAAGAGTTCTGAGTTTTGAGTTATACTGCTGCTTCTGGAGAAGGAAGGCTGTCATTTTAAGAGCAGAAGCAATTTGAAGATGCCATTTCTTGACAATGAAATGTACTTCTTTTCAGTGTGTATAGAGTTCCTGATATTGAAAGGAATGGGATCTCACACTTTGCTCATGATTTTTCCTCACTGAATAGTATTTTTCTGTAACTTAGAAGTGCTCATTCACTGCTTTACTCCAAGTGACTAAAATTACTCTGAGAAAGTATAGTCTGAATGGAAAATAACTTAATTAAAAGAAGAAACTCAAGATTCCTTTTGGATCGACAGTAGGAGTTTGAGCTTCTTGACATCAGAACAAATTGAAAATTAGATTAGCACTGTGTATACAAATGTTAAAATGAGTCTTGCTTGTTAGTCAAGAATTTGTCTTTATATGCCAGTCTATGGTAGTATAAAAGGCAAAAGCAATCAGAATTTAACTGGTAATTTATTGTGTTTATCTCCAAATTGTGATCTAACTCTATTTTAGGTATTAGTTCCATGCAAAGGAAGCCTTTCAAGCAACTGTCTTTCCAACTGCCAGTTTGAATCTTATGTACTGAAGCCTCTAGAAGAAAACTTTCAGACCTTAAATGGAAAGGTATTTCCGTTTTGGTATCTTGGGGACACTCTGGTAAATGTTTCACTGCAGTTGGTAACGAACTGAACTAATGGTGGTTACAGGAGCTAGCAAAGAGTTAGTGCTAACTGGCAAAATAAATGTCACCCATCTAGGACAGTGTTCTCCGGGATTTGTTGCTTTCTAGTGAAAGCTGTATTGATATGGACTTGAATGGTTGTCTTATTTAGATGGTTCTTACTCTGATTTTCAGTTTACTACTTCAGTGAAGCAACTTTGTCAAGTTTATCTGTGTTTTTTAGTTGTGGAATTTGTGTAAGTGGGTTCTCTGCATTTTTGGCTGTTAGGAATCTTGTTGTCTGGCATAAGGACCATTTTCACTTAGTTAACTGCATCTTTAGCTTTCATGCTGCCTGTACTGTATGCAGATGCAAGTTCACCAAGGTTTAGGACAATTAAGATAGTACTGAGTAGTATCTGGGGCCTGATTTAGAAACTAATGCAAAGCCATTATAACCAATGCTAACACTGCATAGGTTTAAGACGAATTTTTTTTTCCTCTTGCCATTTTTGCAGTGCAGTCTGAGATTTTGCACCTATTTGCAGGCAGTCATTTAGGTATTCCTACTGTAGATGTTCACACTGGAATTCTTTAGGAGATAAAGCTGAGCATGAGAAACAGACAAGATGGGTGGTGTCTTCCTAAGCTGAACTCTAGACAACAAATACAAATCGCTTTTTTTCAGTTCCCTTTCTATTAAAAGTGCTTGAAAATCTGCAAATAGTTACTTGGTTTCAGTTGTCCTCCAAACTTTCTTTAGTAGGGGGCTTGTAAGGAAAGTGAGTAAAAGCAAGATTTAGCTAGCTGTTGTAAATGGCAGGAATCCCTGTTTCAGCCTGCAAAGCATGAGAATATGAAAAATCTGGAGTCTGTGACTTTTCCATGCTGCAAGATTCTCTTATTTCCCTGGAGATACAACTGTGCAAAGCAGAAGTCAGAGTAATTGTGTTTTTTGGAATTTTTCCACTTTTTTTTCAGGAGATCTTCATACAAGGAAATCTTGTCATCTTAGGAACCGGTTTTAACAATCATCTCTCGGTACCTGTTCTTTTTGAGGAAACATTCTACAATGAGAAAGAAGAGAGTTTTAGTATTTTGTGCATAGCTCATCCACTGGAAAAAACAGAAAACTCAAGTAGGTATTGCAGTGATAACGGTTGGTCTTGTTTGCACAGCAGGCAAATCAGTATTTTTATTTAATGTGCTTTATTCATTCTGAAAAGTGCTGAGTTGACTGAAAGCTCTCAGCGTTTACTGATATACTCATGGGGATGTTAGTATGTTGCTGTAAAAGCATTAAGTTGGTGCCAGCCAAACTTTATTTTTATAGGGCTTGTGTCCCAGTCTCCATGGTAAAGAATTATGGAGTACTTGATACAACTTGATTTTTGTTTTTTTTAGCAATGCTCAGCTTAGTGTTGGCTGTTTAAAGGTAGAATTTAATCTCTTTAATCACACCTGTCTTCGGATGCAAAGTGGATGCACAAAATTGGATTGTAGATTCACAGTCACTTCATTAGTGTTTAGAGGCTGTGTAGCATAGCTACATAGCGGCTCATTTGGAGGTCATCTGTCACATTTCATTTAATGTATTCTTTTTTCCTAATATTGAAAAAGCCTCTTGATGAGGCTAGAATGCTCTTTCAAAGGCTGCTGCTCAAGCTGTGAATGTAACAGGATTTCCTTATGAAATTTTGTACCAAATAAGTGACTGAAGCTACTTTTTTGAATTAAAAGCATCCCATCTTTCTAAATAAGTAAGAATGTAAACAAATGACAGGCAAATGACGGTACTGGGCAAGTGTGAAAATAGTACTGTGAGAAGTGTGGACATTATGCTGGAAATAAAACAGCTGAAATACATAGAGGCTTAAACTGTAACTATGAATATATGCATAAAATCTATTCTTCAGTTTTTGGCTATTGTTAGTGTAGTTGTACAGCAGCCTTTCAGAAGTGAGTTGACTTGTAATTTCTAAGTAATTTGAAATGAATGAGATCTAAGCCTGTTATTAGTTGCCCTTTGAGTGCAGATGAAGGGCTTGCTTAGAGAAATTTTCTTGGAAAAGCTATATATAAATATATGAATTCTAAACGAGGCATCAAATTGTATTATTTAGAAGAAAAGTGGATTTGGTTCAACGTTTACATGGAGCAACTTTGCCCTCTCATTCAGAAAAAAAGGTGCCTATAATAATAGGCTATTAAATAGGCTATGTATAAGTTCAGGATGTGGGTGCTGTTTTGTTTTATTTTTTACAGCTTGTTTAGAGCACACCATCTTCCTGCATGGGCACTCAGTCAGTACTGTAATATGCTTTTCTTAAATTTCATGCCTGTCTCAAGCTTGAGTTATGAGCAGCAATAAATTACCCCAGAGTAAAAGAGCATGCAGAATCAGTTTTTAGCTATTCCAAACAGATACTTGACATAAAAGGCAAGAGAGCTGGCTCTAAGTGTGGTTATTTAACTGCAGTAACTTTTCATAATTGAAAGCAACACCTTCATTTAAAAGCATAGTAAGCTGAATTAATGTTTCATTACGCACACGTTGGCTTGATATCTAGTATGAGAGAGCTTTACTGTGCATGTGTATTCAAAGTGTTAATTCTTGGGTTTCATTTTTAGATGAATCTGCAGCTTCATCAAACCTTTATTCTCTTAAAAATATTGAAGATGTTAGAGAATTCTTGGGAAGGCACTGTGAGAGATTTGATAAATACATAGGATCTTTCTACCGAACATTTAAAGAACACGAACGGAAAAGCCTCCGCCACTACATAGTCAGTATCTTGCTGCTTGCTGCTTAATTTACTAAGTATAATTCACTTCACTGCTTTGGGTGTCTTTTCCTGTTAAGATTTTCTATGTCAGAATAGTCCAGGGAGGAAGGTAGGAAGGGATAAAAGAATTTGTAACTGTGAATTACTGCATCTTGACCATTATATAAATGCAGCTCTAGCTAAAGACCTCACTGTGCTTTTGTTGATACTGTATGCTTCTAAGTCAGGGAAGCTCTCCTTTCTTTGCTCTTTTATGCTTTGTTGCATCATATCATTAACCAAAATCTACTTTTTCTTTTCCCTCCTAGGATTCTGTCAGTGCACTTTATACCAAATGTCTCCAGCATCTTCTGAGAGATTCACACTTGGTAAACACGTCACTAAATACATAGTATGTAGCATTACTTAAGAAATAAATCATTTAACTCTCTTGCTGTTTATGTGGCTTTTCCTTTTTTAGAAGATGCTTGCAAAGCAAGAAGAACAGATGAATCTGATTAAACAAGCAGTTGAAGTAAGCATCTGAAATGAAGGAAAACAATTGGCAAGCAATTTTAGCTGTCCCTTTCATGTCTAAGCTACTGTTTTTTTTTTTCCAACAGATGTATATCCACCATGCTATTTATGATCTAGTCTTTAAATATGTGGGGACTATTGAGGCAAGTGAGGTAAGCTTTGTTTGATTGCTGAAGATTAATTACATTAATCCAATGCATTTTAAAAACTTATTGCCTTTCTGTTGATTAGGATGCTGCTTTTAACAAAATCACAAGAAGCCTTCAAGACCTCCAGCAAAAAGACATTGGAGTAAAGCCTGAGTTTAGGTGAGTGTTAGTTTTTGAGCAGTCACTGAGATCCTGTCTCAAATAGGTTTCTGGCAGGCCAAAAAGTTATCCTTCAGACAATAGTAAATTTATTATGCTTTATTCTTTTGAGATAGAAAAATTGTGTCATTTTAAGGCAGTTGTTTCATTTAACTTCTTTGCGTTTGGGGTTTTATGCCTCACATTCAATCTACAAGGTGCAGAAATGCAAGTGTAGGGTAGAGATAGAAATGTGCTAATACCATTCTTTGTTTCAGCTCTGAATAAGTTCAGACTTGAATTTTTGACATCCTGCTCAGGAGCTATGATGTATGTTGACAATTTCTTTCAAATTATTCCATAGTTTTAACATACCACGTGCGAAGCGAGAACTGAATCAGCTGAACAAATGTACTTCCCCTCAACAGAAGTTACTTTGTCTACGAAAAGTGGTACAAATTATTATGCAGTCTCCTAGCCAAAGAGGTCAGTAAACAGTGAATTAAAATAAAACTCTGAGATTAGTTTTTTCTTAACATCTATGCACTGTGGTATATAAACACCTGTGTGAATTAGTCTTATGGGTTAAACAATTACATTGAGGTCTGCAGGTATCTAAATAAATCAAATCATTGCAACACGAGCACTTCAACACTATGATAAGAGTGAGCTGAGGTACTTGATTAACTGTATGTTTTAGCTGAGCATGTGACAAGCTTAAGTGGTCTAGGACTTTCTCAGGTAGGAAAAAAGTATCATCCATTTAAAACACTGAAGATTGCTGTTGGCTTATTCTTGTCTGTGCTCCGTGATAATCTTGAAATCAGAAGTCTAGAGATGTATCACTGCAAAATGCAGTGTTGGGGGGGGGAAAGGGTCAGGCAAACCTTATGTATGCTACATTCAGAGTGCCACTGTTGATTCTGTTATAGGAAAGTACAGACCTGTTGATCTGATTCTTATTTTATGTGCCTTGGAAAGGGAAGATGCTTCCAATAGGCAAATGAGGTAGTATGCTAAAATACTACTTTCTTCACAGCATCACTTTCTTTCTCCAGGAAGGCCCTTGGGGTATGAAAAAAAAAAAAAAAAAAAACACGTCAGTGGGCAGTGTTCACCTTCAAGTCAGTGTTCTGACTTCTCCAGTGAAGAAGGAGGGAATGCTAATTAAATATTGCAGCTGTATTTGTTTTTGGCTCCTGGCAGTCTATTTTTAGAGAGAGATTGAGAACATACTTTTGAAAGATGCCATTGGTTACTAGTCAACTGGGAGAGCTGACCATTAGTCTTAGGCAGAGCTGCATTTATAGGCATCAGTTTTGGTTTGAAATGTGAGATTACTAATATCAGATGTAAATTCTTTCTTTTAGTTAACATGGAAACCATGTGTGCAGATGATCTTCTCTCTGTCTTGCTGTATTTACTTGTAAAAACAGAAATCCCAAACTGGTATGTAACTTCTTTGGCTGTACAAAGCTCCATCATATTGTATGTAATGGTGCAGTGGGGTCAAACATTTCTGGACCTCTAGTAATAGCCTACCCAAAGTGTAAGAGGGGTGAGGTGATGCAGAAAATTAGTCAGATAAACAGCAAAGATGTGACAGAATTGAGGACTTACTGGGAATTCAAGTGTTGTTTGTTTTGATTCCAAGTCTGGAAAACTGTTGTAATGGGGGAATCTTCCATTTACTGGATCTGCATGTCCAGTGTGGACTTTGTACTGGTTCATCTGCATCTGCATTGGAACTGCAAAACTTTATGCAGCTTCTACTTGCTTGAGATACGTTATATGGAAAAATGTGATTTGAATGCTTAATTGCTTGCTAGCATATGCTCTTACAGTTATTTCATCTGTATAAACCTTTCACCTGTATCTGAACTGTAGTGTTAGTGTATCCCAAATCTCAGTTGTTATTAATTTACCCTGGTACTTACGATGCTTGAAACTTGTGACACATTATTTCTTACTGTTGTCCTTGTCTTGTCCTTCAGATTTGTCCTTCATATTTGTTATATGTAGTTTTTAACTTTGTATCGCATAATGAAGAACTGAAGTGTTATGATCCTTCCACAAAGCTCAGAACAGCTATGATATTGCCAGCCTAACAATCTTTCTAGAAGTTTTTTTCTTAACTCACATTTAATATCTGTCTAGATTGTCTGAAATGAGCTATGATATTAAGGTATGTCATGGTAGTGTCAACTTCAGTGGTTCATGGTTTTAACTTTATTTCAGGATGGCCAACTTGAGTTACATCAAGAACTTCAGGCTTAGCAGTTCGGTGAAGGATGAATTGGGATACTGTCTAACCTCAATTGAGGCCGCAATAGAATACATACGACAAGGCAACCTCTCTGACAGATCAACAGTAAGCTACTCTTAAAGTCTGTCAAATGTGATTTTGATAAGGTTGTATGACTATGTACTACTGTGGGGGTAAATCCAGTCAGAAGAAGCAAACAGCTTACAAGTTCATTTTTCACACTTAAAAGATTAGGAGGCAGCTATACCTGAAGCAGAAGCTAAAATATTAGAATGAAGTACCAGTCCTGTAGCAACACTTGCTCACTGTACACTTTAAGGAGTAGTTAAATCTGAAGTAGATGTCTCTTCATTATGACTAGAAAAAATGACATCCTTTTTTTTTTTTTCAAGAGCTGAATTTTAAGAAAGTTTTTTAATACTTTCTGTCTTCATTCTGTTGTGGTTGTGAAAGCAATGCAGTACATCATAGTAGGCATAGCTTGAACTTAAACACATTCTTCTTGGAATTTTAAAAAGCTTAGCTAGCAGAATGAAGATTTACTGGATAATTTTACATTACATTGCAGTTGAAGTTCTTTAAAAGTAAGTGTTTGCAGTGCACATAACTCCATTACACAAAGTTGATAATTTAGTGGGAGTGCAGGACTGTATCATATTAGATGGTGCTTGAAGGTCAAATCTGTTTCTCAGGATTTCTAACACAGCAGGGACTAGAAGTTTGTGGATCCGTTGCAGCTAGACCTTCTGTCAATCAGGTCTAATCCCTTTGGGCTGGTCCAGAATGATATTGATGTGACTTTAGAAACTTTTGTGCTCTGAAAACTTTCTAGCTTATTAAAGATAACCAATCTTGCATCTTCTGCTTAAAAGAAAATTACAAGTCTACTATTGCAAAACTATTTTTTTCATGCTCTGTTGTAGAAATCAAAAGTAGCTAACTCAGAACCAGTATGAATTTGATGTGTCTCAGTCTGTCCAACTGCAGAGTACTGGAATGTAATTGCAGGAGCCAGTGGCTCAGTGTGTGCAGGGCTTGGGATGGGACAACCTGGGGCACAATCTTAAACACTTAACTATCATTTTAGTCTTTTTGCTATTTGTGGTTTTGTTTTTTGTTATTCTCTCCATGAATTTGTCATACATGTGTGTGTTTTGTACACCAAAAAAAGCACTCTTCCTTTTTATGTGTAAAGAAATTATGGTACTTGTTTGCAGTGTTGTTTCAAATTGTTAAGGAAAAAAGAATAAAAATGTTAGTTTAAAAGGAAAACAACTTGCCAGTCAATTTTGCTTCCTGCAGTCACTTGGCTAACATTAATTATTAATACACAAATAGCAGTGCTAATGGTCTGGAAGGAGAACTGGAGCCAAAGTAGAATTATCTTCCACAAAAATGTCAGCAAGTTGAAGAAAATAAAAACTGCTTCTGATGAAGTGCCTGTTCCTATCTCTTCTTACACAGCTAAGGCTAGTTTTTTTTCTGTGAACTGGAATTGCCCTCAGTGGTTATAACTTCCTGGTAAGTGTCACTGCCAGTAAGATACTGCACTTATTTATCTGGGAGATGCTTGTCTTGAAAGATGAGGTACATCTCAGTCTGTGTGAGGGCAGTCCTATGCTACTTACATAAGTGTCTGCACCAATGTACAGTGTTCAGAAGAGCAAACTTTCCTCCATACCTCAGCTGGGTCAGCTCCAGACCTGGACTTGCTAGTTCCCTGCTTTCTGCCTTTCCACTTACGTATAAGAGCAAGCAACAGGAACTCTCCACACCTCCTTTCACAGCAGTCAGCATGACTTGAAGACTAGATAGGGGGGGAAAAAAAAGGAGAGCCTTGAAGACAAGGAAATAAGTCACTCCATGGTCTCTAGCACAGGTTAAAAGGAAAGACCATTGTCTCTACTGCAGGTAGAAAGGAAAGGTGGCACACACAGTTTCTGCCTCTTTGTTGTAGCAGATAGCCCCACCATGGGAACTGAAAAAAGGGAGTAAGGAGATTTCTGAACACAGCAGAAACTTCTGATGGAATTGCTCTCCCTTCAAAAACCTAGCAGTTTAGGTATTTCCTTTATTCTGTGATAAGGGAGATCTGCTTTCTGCTTAAAAGCAGCAGTTGTCAGATTGATGTCCCACAGCTTCCATTTCCAGATTGTGCTCGAAGGGTTTCAGGCTCTGAGCAAGAACATTGCTGTGCCCTGGGCCTTCGTTACAGCTCCTCATGTGGCTGTGTTTAATTTTATAGTTGGCTTCAGATGGCGTTTCTGATGGCTGACTAATGCTCTTGTCCGATCCCTAATGAAACCAGCTACAGAAGGAGAACTCCACAGGGAGCTAATGCACACTGTGGGATAATGGTATATCATCTTCATGTCAGTAAGAAAATTGCACTTAAGAAAGGCTTACTCGGTCCTTCACTAAGGATGATACAAGTCTTGGAGAGACATTTTCAGTGTGGGTCAAAAGGAGGAGAGAAGCATGGAACTGATGGCGTGGAGGACTACATTTTATCTTCTGGTGCTTGTCGAACTTGTTTAATAGGTTTTCAGTCTAATAAATATTGGACCCTTGTTAAGTTCTTGTGCACAGCTAATACATAGTAAGACCTAATTTAGAGAGTTGAAGGTGGATATGAAACAGGGACTTGGTTGAAGCCACACACAAGAAAATAGGTAGCATTTAGATTCTTGTATGGAAAGAGCTGTAGATGGCCACAGAGTTGGAACTGAAGAAGTGCATGTAGAAGGGCAGGAAATGAAGTCTCTAACACAAGCTGAGGTTAATAAGGTTCAGGGAGTGGAGTGAAGATGGGGTGAGAGCTCACAAGCTGTAAATTGTTATTGGTGAAATTATTCTGGATAGGTTGCTGTATAGAGACTCCTCTTCGGGTACAAATATCTTTATGTATAGAGAATCGCATCAGATGAAAGCATCATTAATGTTTGGTTGTAGATTAAATAAAGCTTAGATACAGCTGTCATACCTGATAAAGTCCCACTCTAAGCAAAACTTTATTTTAATTCCTGGAGTGGGTGTTGAGTTGTTACAAGCAATTTTGTCTTTGAAGGACTTGTTTTGGTGTTTTAACCAATTCTCGATTCTTGTGCCATTCCTTTTTTCACCTTCTTATAAGATATGTAGTTTCACCTGTAATGGACTTATTCCTGACTCACGTAATAAAATGGCAGTCTTATCTCTCCACATAAGCATTACTGTCTTAAATGGCTCCCTGTGTTTTTTCCACATTTGAAATGCTTTTCATGTAAAACACACCATGAAAGGGACAGTATTAAAGCTATGCTAAGTTTTGCTGCTTTTGGAGATTCTCTATAAAATACAAAGCATGCGAGCAGCTAATGAAATTCTTGAGTGATTTCAGTATTAAAGCTTTAACATTTTTCATAGCTAATAAAAATTTTTGATCAAATATTTTTTTAATGGAAGTTATTCCTGATCACACAGATCAATCTATCCAAGAACATCAGTGATCATGTACTTCATTATTCTGAAAAGATAGATGTGGGTATCTTTAGCTGAAATGTCTAGATTTGAAAAACTGGTGAATGCCACCCTCATGTCTCTAAATTCAAAACCAATAAAAATGATTTTGTATCAGCCAACGACTTTTTCTTCATAATAAGGTGAAATCTGAGCTAACAGTTTTTCTTCTGTTATTATAGAAAAAGCAAAACAAATAGCATAAATAGCTGAACACAGCATGCATACCCGAATAGTTCAGGCTTTAAAAGCTGTCAGTTAAATTAGCTACGCTGTTAGGAAGGGTGATCTTATAAACATACAACCAAATGACCGTGTAGACATGTTAAGATTGTACAGACTGACTGACTACTGAGTTTACAAAGATACCATGCGTTTTATAAAGGAGGTTTTAATATTGTGTTAGAGAACAAATCCACGTCCAGGTTGTAGCTGCTCAGTTTCTACTGCAGTCTTGGATTATTTATCCATTTAAAAATCCCAACGTTTGAAGTATTGAAGGAAGTTCTATTTATAGATAATGTACTGTGGAGTATAGATCTGAACTTTTCATCTCTGTAGACCTCTCAAATGTTTCTAACAACCTTACTGGATTTAACAACAGAGGATTTTTTTGAGGCGGCATTGCAAGAGAGGTGCTGATTTTGAGACTTCCTTGATGAAATTTCTAGAAAATCTGAATTCTTACTGATCATAATTTTTAATTTTTACTCGTGAATGGGTATATTGGTTATTTATTTATATATTTTATCTTCAGGACTCTGACAGGCTGTATGACAAGCTGCTTTTAAGACAAAGGATGAACTTTTTGTCCCAGATGTCTACTACTCCAATAGATTGCTTATTTAAGGTGAGTAACTTTTTTGGCAAAACTATATACGTACTTACACATACATACTTATTTCATATTTATATACTGTCTTTTGTGCCATTTTCTGAAACGTAGCACAGCGTTGATTATATTAGTACTGCAAAATATATTATAGTAGTTGTTAAAAGTATGTTTGTGTTTCTGTGCCAAAATGTTACCAAGTTAACATGACTTTATGAATTCTGATGCCTAAGAAATATGGACTCAGATGACGATGAAATGCTACTGCTGTTGGTATTGATCAGTCCATTTAAAGCACATATATAATGCTAGTAATTGCTTGTGTCTCACTACCTTTAGTGCTTAACATTGAAGAGATTGCTGAAATAACTTAAATGTAGTCACCGGATAGCTACTTCATATTATGTGCTTATCTCTAATGGTCATTCTAAATGAATTTTCCCTGTACAAGGAAACAAAGCAGAGCTTCTAATTATATGTGTTTGCTGCTGATGGCTAGAGACGTAGTAATTTTATAGAAACGTTTTTGCACAGAGGGAGCTCAATTTTGTGACCAAGTCTAATTGTTTTAATTTTTTTTATAGAAAGTGAGGTAAGCCAAGAACAGATTATTTTTAATGCTGAATGCCCATTAAAGGGTTTTGTGCTGTGACATTGTTCATTTCTGCTTTCTAAAGGTTGAGTGTGTGTCTTTTATGATCGGTTTCTTTGTTTTTGTGCTTCGGTAAATTGTTTTTCTTTTTTTCTAAATTTTTGTGAGGGTGGCTTTTTATATCAGTTCCTCATTCTCTTTCTTCTCTTGGCTTTTTGTAGCATATTGCTTCAGGTAATCAGGAGGAAGTGGAGCGATTACTAAGTCAAGGTGACAGTGATAAGGACACTGTACAAAAAATGTGTCATCCACTCTGTTACTGTGACAAATGTGAGAAGTTAGTTTCTGGGTAAGCACTTTTCCTGTATTTGCAGAGATAAAAAGCTATGTAGAAGCATAAGATTTACTTTCTAAAGTGTGCTGCTTTCAGTTATGGAGGACATTGGTAGCACTTCAGGATATAATAGAGAGCTTATGTTCATATGGTTTGAAACAGCAGAAGAAATATTAGGAGGGTACTGAATGCTTTGGATCCAGGCAAATTTTGTGATGGAGGCTGTATATCTTTTGGTAGGTGTGGTGTGCAGTGTTTCTTCTCTTGAGCAAAACTTACACGTCGTGGACAAAAACACTCTCAAAGAACATAAAACTTTGGATAGAATAATTTGTCAGTGTGAAAAGTTAAAGGATAAGGAGTTCCAGCATCAGTTTCTTGTCAGCCTTGGCAGTTTCTCTCTCTTCATCTCCTCATTAACCCTGCTGCATAGGTAATTGAGCTGCTTTTAAACCACTGTGTTCTGCAGGAAACTGAATGATCCTTCAATTATCACTGCATTTTCCCGAGATGACCGGGGATATACACCACTTCACATAGCTGCTATTTGTGGTGAGTCTTATTGGTTTTCTTTGCTAATCTTTTCACCTTCTTATGTTCCACTTTTTCCTTTTAAGATCTTTCCCAACTTTCACTATACGTTGAATTTTACATTGAAGCTTTTTTAGCTCATTAGCTATGAGAACTGGTATCTTGGCCCATGCTGAAGTTGCTGCATTTTCTTTTAAGCTCAGTTTCTTATAAGCAGATTACTGTTTGTTTACCAGCACTTTACTTTTACCTACCGTGGTTCTTTCTTCAGTTGTGAGAAAAGTTAAAATTTCATCAGAAACCAGTCAAGGTTTTAAAGAACTTGCAAACTGAGAAATTAATAATTTCTTTCTCCTGTAGCTGGCTATACATGGTAGATCCGTACCATCTCCTGTCTTGTAATGTTTGCTATACCATTGATCTTTTATTTTTTAGAAGATGAATTAATTTTCTTTGTGATTCTTTTTTTAACCACCTTCATTCTTTTATTATTATCTTGAATCCTAACATGGGAAAGTTTTGTGTGACGTGACTTTATTTTCTTAGAATACAAACCTAGCTTGCTTTTAGCTGCTGGTTGTTTTGCAGAGTCTTGACTACGTGTAACTTGCAACAGAAAATACCCAGGAAAGTAAATATACAGTATGTTGAAAGATAGTACGCAGAAATGGAGGTTATCATGTTTGAATATGAAAAGTAGCAATGTTCTTTAGAAAACTTTACTTCTCTCTTCTAATGACTGTGTATTTTCCAAGGACAAACATCATTAGTGGATTTACTAGTAGCCAAAGGAGCCATTGTCAACGCTACAGATTACCACGGTTCAACTCCACTTCACCTTGCCTGTCAGAAGGGATATCAAAACGTTACAGTAAGCACTAAAAGGCTTAATTAGAAATAAAAGCAAGTACTTAACCTAAATAATAGATATCTGACTCTTATTAAGCTGTTCTACTGTTATTGTCATTTAGGTCTTCCGAGAAGGTTTTACTAGACATGTATATGCTGTCAGAATTGAGGATCTTTCAGCATTTTTATTTGCATATTTTATGTTCTACTTTACTGGAAGGTTTTCTGCCATTCATAATAACCAAGTAATTGACAGCTGTGAATGCCTGAGAATTAATCCATTTCATTAATAAAAATCTCTGATATGTAGTATCAGTGGAAAGCCTGTTAACTTTTTGCTCTTGGTTAGGACAGAAGAGCCATTCCAGTCATTGGGATTAATTAAATTTCATCGAATTGTGTTTAGGATAGACCGCCTATGTTGTGTACTTGAATTTTGTATATGTGAGATCCTTGAGT
>JACDJE010000060.1:0-58579 GCA_016647715.1 Pavo muticus
AAAAAAAAAAAAAGCAGCAAAGCCTTGCCCTGTTCATTTATACGAATGAAAATATAATCTTGGGTTTGTGGATGAGCATTTAGATAGTAGATTTTTATTATTCTTTAAACACTAAGATGGAATGCATAACCTCACTGTTTTTTGGATTGAAAAAAGGAGTCTGAATAAAGAGTTTCCATTGCTTACTTTCTCTTTTCCAACTTCTTGTGTGGCCTGAGATGTAACAGGAAGATTTTCTGGAGTCACTATTCTTTCTTTGCACTTTATTTTTTTGGCCAGCCAACTCAAGAGACTCATTTACAGCATTAATGGGATCCATGGATCTGTGTTTTAATGTAGTATAAAAGATGATTTAATACTCATTACTGAAATACATGTGGGCTCATGAAAAGGGAAGTTAGTGAAAATACAGATGGTGTATCTGGGCGTGTTCTATGGGCATGGAGATGTGAAAGGCAGGGCCTTCATCTAGAAGCTCCTCTGTGTTTGAAGTCTAGTCAAGCAAAGTATAAACTTGCAGAGCTTCCACTTCAGTTGACTCTTTCCTGTGAGTTGAGTGTATTTGAAGTGTCTTCAAATGTATTTTCAGCACTAGCAACTTATTCTGTGGGCATAAAGTCTGTCCTTAATTTGTAAATTACTGTCTTCATTTATAAACTACTATACTGTGCACATTTATTTCAATCAGTCACTGCAGTTGTGAATGCCAGTCTGATTTCTGAATCAGCACTCAGAGATAAATGATAGATGGTTTATTAAGTTCTCTCATCTAGGGTTCATGACGCTTAATTTTCTTAAGTGATAATATTTCATGCTGTAAACCTGATTTTTTTTTTTTTTTTCTATCTGCTTAGCAGAGTTTAACCTAATTACATATATGGTTCCTCTAACAGTTGCAGTGTAGAGCCATCACTGAGCTTCCATAAATCACTATTTTGATTTATTTTTAGGATAAACCCTTCAGAAGGCCACTTGTCATCAGAGATATTCTAGCTAAAAGTTGCAACAGTTAACCCCATCCTTAGGTTCTCCTAACTCAATTTCACCAACGCATCGCTCATCTCTCTCTGGGTTGGCAATAAAAGAAGTTTTGGGCTAGGGGCATTTTTTGGATCCCTGGCAGCAAGGCACCGTGCATGTACTTACCTTTTTCACAGCTGGATGGTTTCATTGTAACCCCTGGTGTCTCTCTCCAATATTTTGACCTCATAAAAGCATAATGTCACTGAATGTTGAGATTTTATGGTAATTTATTCTGAAGATTGTGGCTTTTAAATCTTCCACATGCAGTTTAATAACAGCACCCTTGTCATCAAGCAAACTTTATCTATTAATATTTTCATCTGCATTTTACATACACACAAACATGTATACACCAAATAAGCTGGAGATGAATTATAGAAGCATTAGATAAAAGGAAAGAGGAGAAAAGAGGCAGAGAACAAGATAGCTGAAAACTAATCATACCAAAACCAGACACACTTTTACTGTTTTTCTCCATTCCTGTTATATTTTTGTTTGGATCAGCTCCAGAGAAGCCCTCTTCCTTGTCGCTCTTGTTGTTGTGTGTATGCTCATGCATAAATTCAGGTCAAGTATGAAACCTCTTTGCTGCATTCCTAGTTAGAATGTGTAATGTTCTTATCAACAGATAACAAGAAATCTGAACTAATTCAGCTCATGACCCCACATTATTTTTTTTCTGCCATTACAAAAATATATATATACATGGTGTTTGCTTAGTTGTTAATGCATTCAGTTCAGTAAATTAAAGCTGACTGAAATTTCTCCTAATCCTTTTCCATTAAGGGTTTCCCTGGACTAAGTGACGCTGAGTAAAACAAAAAGCACATGCATGCACAGGTTTCTGAGATTTTCAAGATCAAATATAATTTAAGGGGCACAACATTTTTAAATGAGGTTTTTAAAAAAAAAATTATAATACCAAAAGCACCAATGAATAAACACTGTTTACTGAAAATATGCTTTGCTTGAACTAGGTCATTAAAGTCTAGAAGGGCTGAGGGGTTATTTTGCAATGAAAGAGTGAACCAATATATAAGGATAAAAGTAGAAAAATGGTTTAACACACAGCACAAAGATGTTTTTCAATGAATCAGTCTTTGCTATTTAATTTACATTTTGAGGGCTCATTAGGATGATGAATGACACTGCTGGAGAATAAAACATACTTCCTGAACAAAAGAAAATCTCTGTAGCCTAATAACATTTTATGCCAGCACTTACATTTGTCAGAAGTGGATGCTATTTATCCCTATGATTATTTAAAAATCATTTTTATTGTCCTTTGTGCTGTGTCCTCTTCTGGGAATTTTAATTCAGAGTTTGACACCTACTTATTAACTTCCATGAAGTATGGAGTACAAAGGCTTATACTATATAAAGAATTCTAACCAGCCATGTTTATATTGCCTGCAGCTGTATACAAATTAGCTCAGTTTGGATTCATCTCTCTTAGAGATGGAAAAAATTTGAGTTGTGTAACCTTTACCACCCCAGCAAAGTAAATGTGAATTGAGCATGGCTGACCTGGAAGTATCAGGAGACAGCAGTGAGTAAAGGAGCAAAGTGGAGGAATTTATGGCATTAGCATCATGAATTAGGAATCTCTGCAAGTTGAAAACACTCATTTCTCTTCTATCCTCCTCTGGAAAGATGCGGATGAAATAGGAATGCTAATGCTTCAAACTTCAAGCCCATCCACTCCTTAATCAGTAAATAATTACTTGCTGTCTTGCCTTCTTCAGTGCTTATGCATGCCTATACTCTAGAGTCAAAGGTATGCAAATAGTGGAAAACAGACTATCCATGGAAAAAAATGTCAAAATATTTGGGTAAATTATACACTATTACAATAATTGCATTTCTATAGTTTGTCTTAGAAAACGCACTGCTTTTGTACCAAACATTAGGGATAAGAACTTCATTGTATGCAAACCGTAATTTCACTGCCATTCCCTTGTTCACATTTCCTGCAGTAGATCTGCTCAGTGGTAGTGATATCTGACTTTAAGGATGGAATAAGTCAAGGACTTCATTTGCTTTGCTGAGAGAGTGCTCCAGTTGCTCTGGTAGCTTTTCATGAGCGCATGTAAAACAAGATGACACACAGCTTTGCTTTGTTCGTTGTGATATGAAGTGGGAATGTTTGATCTTGTGCTCGTTTCTCTTCCCAAAGCCATTCTCATCTCATTGCAGGAAGTCCCACTGACAATAAAACAAGTATCTATAGGCCGGAAAAATTATTTCCTTACATCTAATTCTGCAGATTCTCATATTGATTTTCCTATGCACAAGGTGGTGCCAATCATCTGAAACGCGGGATTCCAATTTAATGATCATTTTGTTTTCTAAAGCAATTTCTAGTCTGCCAGCAATACTTTCCTTAGATTTTTGCCACTTCATATTTTATAAGTAAGTGAACATATATGGGAGGAAAATTATCAGGGGAACATATCGTATCCCTGTGGCATCTGTTCACATAGTCACTGAGCGAACACAAAAGTTTTGTTCAGATTGTGGACAAAAGTGTATGAGAGGTGTTTAATGGCACAAACTGCAGACTGCTCGTAGGAAAGCTGCTGCTGAGTCTTTGTAGGCCATATCTGGCTGGGACCAAAGGCCAGACCTATGGCACACAGAGTTGATCCAGCGTGCACTGTACACCATTCCCATCTCATTCTGCAGCCCACAAGGCCAGCTGTGTCCTGGGCTGCATCAAAAGAAGGGTGGCCAGCAGGGAGAGGGAGGTGATTGTCCCGCTCTGCTCTGCCCTTGCGACGCCCCATCTGGAATACTGCATCCAGGTCTGGGGCCCCCAGCACAAGAGGGATGAGGAGCTGTTGGACAGGGTCCAGATGAGGTCAGAGGGCTGGAGCACCTCTCCTATGAAGAAACGCTGAGACAGCTTGGCTTGTTTGAAAGAGAAGGCTCTGGGGAAACCTCATGGCAGTCTTGCAGTACTTGAAGGGAACTTATAAACAGAAGGGAGACCGACTTTTTGCGTGGGCGGGTAGGACAAGGGGGAATGGCTTTAAACTGAAAGAGAGGAGATTTAGGTTAGATATTAGGAGGAAATTCTTCACTCAAAGGGCTGTGAGGTGCTGGCACAGCTGCCCAGAGAAGCTGTGGTGCCCCATCTCTGGAGGTGCTCAAGGCCAGGTTGGATGGGGCCCTAGGCAGCCTGAGCTGGTGGGGGGCAGCCCTACCCATGGCAGGGGTTGGGGCTGGGTGGGCTTTGAGGTCCTTTCCAACCCAAACCATTCTATTATTCTTTGATGGGCTGGGCCTGAGAAAGCAGCTTAACGTCTGCTGACTTGGTTTGGAAAAGCAAGGCTCACGCAGACAGGCTGTTTTCAGAATAACCATAGCACATTTTAAAGAGTTTTTTTTAAGGGTTCTGTAGGGCTTTTCTTGTTTTTAGTTGATGTTGTGATATTTTGGTGGAATTACATTCTGCCCACCAAAACTGTTTCCAGCTCTTTAGATTACAAAATGCACTCATTGTTTTCTTTCCTAAAAATAGACAGCATTGCCCATATAGAATAGTAGTCATATTCCATATTTAAAGTTATACATGCCACAGTACATCTACTTGTACTATACTACATTTGCATATGTTTGCACGTGTTTGTTTGTGTGCTTGTAAACTGCTATACCGATCTTCACAGTAATGTGCATACATGCAAAATGCAGATTATTGGAGACTACTTGAGGCCAAGACATCCTCAGTTAATCCTTTTCATCCATCAAATGGCAGGACATACCCCTCTCAGAAATCACATATTTGGTGTTGGTAGCCTTGATCATGCTCTGTACTGCAATCAGACACAGATAGCAGGTTACTTTGGGTATGTTCACAGTGCAGTCATTACCGCAGTTCATGTTTGCACCAGTGGGGAAGTCTGACTCAAAGTGGGAAAGGATGAGGAGTTCCTGCCTCTGCTGTAGGGATCCGGTGAGTATTTATGCAGCAGCAGCAGCAGCAGGAATTGCACAACTGCAAATTGCCAAAATCAGTGCTAGTTTATTTTAATATGCCAGACTGTAAACTGTAGCAATTCAGCAGCTGCTGTGCAAGCAGGGACCTCCGAGAGAGTATCAGTAGAGAGAGATAAGGATGGAAATGTAATCTTGGCTCCTGCCTCATTCCTGCGGGTTTTTCTGTTTTACCTCAGAGGTACAGACATTCTGGGAGCAAATCAACAAATAATGCACTTTTGCTCAGTGGTTTGATTTTGTAATTATTTTCTATGAAAGAGAAATTCTATTATTTACTTGTGCCTTCAGTTTCAGTGCAGTGCCACCAACAAGATGACTTGAGCAGTGAGTGAGTGGTGACTTATTCTCCCGTATCCTGCATGTATCCTGCATCGGTAATTTGTGCAGATGGGCTGTTATTGCAAGCATTCAGCCTAAGGTTTTTGACTGAATTCTCTTCCGTGGATGTTTAAAATCCTGTTATGTTTATAGCATACACGTACATAAACTTTAAATTAAGTAGGGACTGCTCCTTAGTGTGGATTTTTCCTGCAGCCCTACCGCAGAGTCAACAGAGATGGACCAGTTCCTGACTGCCAGAGCAGTGCTATCTCATGCTCAGAAACAGCTAAACTCCTTGCATGCAATGCTTGCTACATTATCGGGTTCACTGCTGTGTTTCTGTGGCAGAAATAGGATTACAAACAAGAGCTGGTTTGTCAAAACCATTTCACTCTCTTCTACCCTAAGTATCTGTTGCTGCAAGTGATGCGTCCTTGGTTTTTTGGGTGCTGCTGCACACTCTACCACTCCACTATTTGCTAGGCTGCTGGGGATTCAGAGCTATGCCTGCAGATAAAATGGGCAGGAAATGCTGGTGGAAGCAATGCTTCCTGTTTATTTCAGTGGAAACTACAACAGATACAAAGAGTGCAATAACACTATTTGATAGAGCAAATTCTCAACTAAAAAACACTATTTTTCAGCAGAGCCATCACTGTTAGCTATTAGCTATTAGTGAAGAACAAAAGCCTGCATGTTGCACTCGTAAAAATCTGCACCAGCGGAGGTGACCCACTGTTTCACAGCTGCCATGACAGTCTCGTCACTGGGAAAGTGTTGGCTTTGCAGGTCAGCCATCACTGTGCTCACATCCACTGTTTGGGCTCCATAAGCATTCAGCAAGTATTGATGAATGTCAATGGGTGCCATTGTTTCCACATCGAGAATTTAAATGACACACCTTTGCTTCATCCTCACTTCCATGTCAGATGCCATTCTGTCAGACTGCCCCTCTGCTGCCACCTGTTGCACAGCAGCAACATGTAATGGGATATTGGGAAGGTTCAACCTCTACTGCCATCCCACCAACATCTGCTTCTGATGTCATGGGCCAACACCATAAAGTAGGAGGCATTACTTTCAGAGCAGCCCTCATAGTTAATTCCTGGGGAAATGAGCCACTTGTCATTTCTCCAATAAACAAACAAATAAAGAAAAGATACCAGGGCTTGATCTGTTTAATGCACATCTCTGAGAACGAGAGTGCAGACTAAACATAGTAATCCGATGATTACGAATTACTCAGTCCCATAAACAAAGCATGACAATTGATGACAATGTGGTATCATATATCATAAATGCACAGCATCCTCTCTCATCCAAAACAAACAGTTTGCAGTATTTCAAACTCACAACAAATGTATTTAATGCAGATTGCTGTGAAACAATGTGTGTTTCTCTGTTTCCCATGCTGTATACAAAAAAAAAACAGCCAAGAGCTTTCTCTGTTTTATGCATTATATTCATTTATGCTGCCAATTCTACTTATTATTCTGCTTCTCTGATTTGAAAAAAAAATCAAGATTTTATATGTTTGAAACAGCTCTTGATGCCTGTACATCTTAACATTGTAGTAGATGGTTTATAAAGTAAATTATGAGACCCTGCCATAAGTCTTGAGTTTCAGATAGGTTCCTTTTCTTGTTAGTTAGAGTATCGATGCCAACCCTTCTATTCCATCGGCCGCTTGTTATGCGAGGCAAATCAGCTGCCATTGTTACTGATACAGAAAATCTCCCTGGGTAACCCACGATAGGTTTATTACATAGGAAGCTTTGATCCTCGGGACTCAACTAAGATATTTAAAGTTCTTATAAAGGTGTGCTGGAGTCTGCAATACGAATTCTGATGTCTGCTGTCAAATGACTCCTATTCAGCAAACCTGTATGAACCACGTTTGAAAGTGAAACAGAAAGATGACACCATTCATATGTTGGCTTTTTGAGAGGTCTTTGTGGTCCCTTCCCTTCTGATAGCTGACAACTCATTCCCCCCCATCAAAGTTGCATAACAGAATTTGTAAAAAGCTGCGCAGAAGGGTTTAATGTGTTGAGAACAAATAACTTCTTTGTTGATACCCATCGCAAGATCAAAGGGATTCAGGGTAATAGGCCCAGGACTCTATTACCTTCAGTTGCGCTGAGGAACAAAGGAATAAAATAAAACAGTGAAAGGCAGTAGAGAACAATAAAAAGGAAAATACTAACAAGTTTAAAGGATTCAACATCCTGAAACCTGAATAAAAGCACTGAAATAAATTCATCAAGACTGTGTAACAAAAGCAAAGCTTGTGGCTTCTTGGCTCAAAAGCTTTCCTACCGTACTCACGGTTTTTGCAAATGTAGTTATAATTTGGGGTGCAACGAGACCTTCTAGTCTTCTGGAGGGACAGAGATCTGCCTCTGCTGCTTAAAAAAAATGCAGATTTGTTGTACTCAACCTAAATGGAAATTCCTGTGAGTAGGAAAAGTATTGCAGATTTTCTCTCCATTCAGCTTTCATTTAAAATGAAATGGGGCTGCAGTGAACTGCTCTTCCTCTAGAGAAAATATAGCTTGTGAAGCATCACCTAAAAAAAGTAAAAAAATGAAATAAAACAAAAAATAAAAATCCAAGAGCCAGCTCTTTTTTGAATGCAGACAGTGAAAGTTTTGGAAATGCAAACCAACCAAACCTGAGGGCAATCCCTCTAGTGCAGTGTAGCACTGGTCATTGTCTACAACCCGATACAAACTAACCTCTACCATTACTGCTGTTTTCTTCTTTTCATTTCCTGACACTGTGTTGTGTATTGCATATATACAAATGCCGGTGCATACAGGATTTAAAACCATTTTTTGCAGTAATACTGCATAGAGAGTAGTTTCTGTAGGCATATCCAGGGCACTGAAGTTCATATCCAGTCTTGCTCTATGGCACTGTACTGCTATAAAGGGGTTTATTACTAGGGGATTTTTTTGTATTAAAAAGGAAACTGTTAATGTGACAGTGATATGTGGTTACTGCCCCTGAGTAACATGGCCAAAAGTTGTGGTTTATACAGTTTTGTGTTTCTGGGATTTATAAATGATTCTCCATTAGCTTTTAGCTGTGAGCTCTGTGCAAACAGCTGGAAACTGGCAAGTGTCTACCAGAAGGGTAAGCAAACTCTTTCAAAGACACAAAATCCGGAAAAGAGGAAGCCAATTTTTCTTCCTTTCTGTCTGTATTTTGCTGTTACTTGGAACTGCAATAAGCAAATGGAAAGCCAGAAAGCAGTGTGATTTTTAGATGCAATATCCCCTTTGAAAGGAATGCTAACCTGAGAATCCATGAAAATAAGAGAAAAGTAAGAGCCCTAAGACATTACAGCATTGACGTTTTATTTGAAATTTCACGTGTTCTATTAGCTCTGCAAAACCTTTGGAGACTACAATTTTCAGTAGCTGTGCAGTGAGTGTGTTTCCATCAGTCTGTCAGGGACTGCAGCATGGCTTGATTTTTCTTTTGACTTTCAGGAATGCTGAGAGCACAATAAAGCTCTGCTGAGATTTTCCCTGCAGCTTGGAGAATTGTGCTATTTGTCAACCTCTGTGCGGAGAATCACCTGAGCTGACCAGAAGTGTCAAGGGACTGCTTTAGAGATGCAGATGCATATGACTGCTCGTCTTCATTGATAAATCTTTAGGTATCCAGTAGCAAATTGCATTCCTCTTGGGCAAATAGATGTCCAGGTCATAACTGCCATGACCAGGACATGTTTTAGCCATGAGACCGAGCTGTGATTCTCAAACCATTGTGTATCACTCTCTGTTCCTTGCAGATAATAGACTTTCCTTTTTCTAAAAATAATCCTGATCCTGATCCATGTTTTCCATGAAATGATGATATTCTGTGCAGATCAAGGAAAGTAATACAGTGTGTTTCAGGCCAACGTTAATTAACTTCAGTTCACAATCCAGAAAAGAAAGGAAATATACATGAGTTTTGCCCTGACAAGGTAGAAAAAGTAGTTTATCTATCTCTGGATTTGCAAAGAGGTTGTTTAAATGGGCTGGCTTCATGGCCAGATGCTCAGTGCTCTGCCCATACTTCAGACCTGCTCTGCCAAGGGTTCTTGATGGCTGCTGCCCTCACCAAAGCATTTGTTATGAAAGCATGAGCTTTTTGTTTTGCTGAGGAGGAGACACTGCCAAAGCCAAAATTACCTCCTTCTCAGGTGCTGGTGACTTCCTTGAACCAGCAGAAAGCTTTGATAGAAAGCCAGATGTTTCCAGGCCTTGGAGGTTTTTAACTGCTAAGACCCAACACAGTCTTAGTCTCTAAAAATGAGAAGGCAGTTTTCAGCAATAGGCATTAATGGGAGGTTATTTTGTCCTAGGAAACAAACTTTTTCAGCTCGGTGAGCAAAATTCTGATGTCACCTTCTGCAGACACAAGCTGCTTCTCAGTGTTTTGAGCTCTGGGCTGCCTCTTGAACATCCTGTGATCCTATTTTAGTCCTCAGTAAAAGCCAGACCCTTCCTGGCCTTTGACATAGATATTGTTTACATGATGATGCTATACAAACATTGAATTCCACGTGCCGGATTCTGTTTATCATGCCCCAGCACCCAAAAGGTAGGCTTTTCCCCATGACCAATTCTACTTGGATGTAAATAGGCTTTAAGGAATGCCCATGAGGTGTTACTCTTTCCCCCAAACCCTCCTGTGGGGCTTTCTTCAATCAGGGGCTTTTTGCAGGAGGGATTTCTGTAGAGCTCTGTACTCTAAACCCATATATCTGTAAGAGGATTAACCCTTTCTGCATGATAGTTTATAATCATATCACCTTTAGCTCAGTGGGAATGAATACCAATTATCATTTATAAACAGTTCTTCTCATTATGCACCTATTTATGGCGTCTTTTATAGCTTGCTAATTACAAGCACACAAACAGAAATGCTTGGAGTTAAATAATGTAAACAGGGATGTAATTGATTTTCATGTTGAATAGTTTTTATTGATTTATTGTTAATTAACATTTTTAAAGAATCTCTTGGCAAAATAATCCATTTAATTTATTGAATATTATACTAGCTTATGGTATATTCATATTAAAATGTCACAAAAAGATTAACAGTTCCACAATGCGTGTTTTTCCAACTGTTGCTTCTTTACAGATGTTATGTATTCTCCCCAAACAAAAACAAACAATATAATAAATGCAATCAATTGGTCTCAGTCCACGTCCCAGCAGGCAAGCGGCCATATCACTAAAAATAGAGCATTCCAGTTGACACTAATTGCCCATCCATGTAGCAGGAAGGAGAGCATCTCATGGGGAGCCAAGCTGATCTCTATCACATTCAGCACAGGCTCCTTGGCTGGCTATGGAGGTATAGTGTGGGCTAAGGGGAGAAGCCCCTATATTCACAAAAGTGCCTTATCTGCTTCAAAACCCAAACACTCTGGTGTTTTAGAAACTTTCCAACAGATAGCATCTGTGTCAAACCACCATCATACCATCATACCATCAAAGCATGCATACAGTGCTGTAGAAAATGTAATAAACTGAAGGCATTTCCAAAGTTTCCCGCTGACTCTTTTTTGGTTTTAAGATGGGAAAGGTTGCTGTGGAATCTATGCAGGGGTTGTCGATAGCATTTTGGTAAATGCCAATTGGTTTCAAGTCACTTACCTGGTACCACTCGGGACTGAGGGTGTAGGAAGAAGTAAAACCACAGTCTTCATTACTATCATCCCATTATACTCTTCATATGGGTAACAAGCCAGTGTAATCACATCAGCCCCTATTGTTTCATTAGAGAAAGAAAACATTAATATACTTTGACATGGAATTGATTTGACACAATCCATCTTTCCCAATAACAGTAAAACCATTATATTTTATTAATAGAACATTGCAGTTCTTCCCCATTACAGCTCTCTTTATACTGTTGCTGGGTCACAGTGTAATTCTGATGTGCTCGGGTTTTCTCATTTTTATGAATATAACGTAAAAGCCTATAAAATTGTTCCACTCATCTGCCAGTAGGCCCCATCTGAGGGTCCCAAGCATCTCTTAGTAGATGAAATGTTACCAGTGCAGCTCCAGTAACTGATTGATTGATGGCCCGTAGGGGTGGGGAGGCTGAAGAAATTTCAGAACGGTTCTTGTCTTTTCATTCTCTTGATTCTTCTGTGACGTGGACTTGGACTCAGACCATCTCATCAGTGCAAAGAACCCTGCCCTGTCCCCTCCACTCATGGCTAGACCCACCACTTCCAAACTGGGCTGTAGGTACCTCAATTAAAGAGGAGATCCCAGCAGCAATCCAGACCGCAGCCCTTCAGCAACACCTTGCTTTCTGACTTAGGGATTTCCATACTTAGTTCCAGCCAGGTATTATGCAGGCAAGAGAACCTCTGAGCTCTGTGGCAGGCCCTGTGTGCACTGGTGGAGTTATGCTCTAACCTCATCATCCTCCTACTTAAAAAATAAAATTGCAGTGCCGTGAGCGCCTTTACTTCCACATCCAACCTCATCTAGATGCCAGACTGGATCCTTTCTCATCCCCTGGCTCCTTGGGTCTACACATAGCTCCAGCACATCCAGGGCTGATGACAAACTGGACTGTGGCTCCATCAGACCCTCTGCAGTCTCCCTTCTCAGAGGTCTCCAAAAGCTGCTGTTCTGCCCCAGTTGTAGGTGAGCTGAGTTCAGAGCAAGCATCACTAATTGTGAACCAAACATACTCTTGCCCGATTAGCTTCTCCTTTCTAGTGTGCATGGCAAGTCTACCCAATCATTTGACATTTCTGTCTAAGGATATTTTTGATTCATCTTCTTCGATTAGGTACAGTATCTACCAGTTCTTGGCACAGGACTGGGGCATGATGACACTGCACTTACAAAACCCACAGTTACTAATCCAGACGCTTCCATTAAACCAAAGCAAGGCGACTTTCATCACTTGCTTTTTTTTTTTTTTTTTTTCTTGAAATAAAACCTCTGTTAACCTTTCTTCTCTTCCCTTTTGAAGCAGACCATGTTGCAAGATCCCATGGTAGGAAAAATAATCCCCATAATAAATATGAAGACAGTTTCAAAAAGAAAATGAGCATATTAAGGGCAACGGTTTATTAACAGTCACTGTAAATTAGATAGCTTTAATAACTTTAATTAGTGCAGCATTTTCTGTCACAGAGCTTGAGGAGAAGTCAGTCGTTCATCCCCAGTTCCCTTCAGCACATCTCGGTGTCTAAGGCAACAGCGGCAGCAGTTCCTTGTAGTAAAAGTGAAACAACTCCTATCACAGCAGTGTGAGCACAGGAGAAAACTGCTCTATCAACAGATCATGGCCACTGGCATTCCAAATCACTAGTGAGGAACAGTACAGTTGCAAAGCAAAGCTTTCAAAGATCAGGAACAACAGAAAATCCAGCTTCCTCAGCAGTCTCCTTTCTCTTTCCTTGCCATAACTGCGCCCAGCTCAGTTCTGCCCTTGTTCCCATGGGGAATGACAATGACTCCGGGCCATGGAGCAGCGGGGGAGCGGGCAGTATTTCCAGTGCTGGTGGGTTGGGGGGCACACTGCTGTGTGTTCTGGCTTCCTGACATCCAGCCCGTTTAGAGGGAAGGTCACAAGTTGCCCACCAAGATGGAAATGCCCATCTTGTTAGTCAGAGAAAAAAAGGCCACTTTAAATTCAGGAGGGCAGCAGTTTTCCATTACCCAACAGGCAGAGGCCAGACATATGAACAAGAATAAAGAGTAGGAGCACTCCTGTCAGTCTTGCCTTTCCCCACAAAACAGTCTAACCAAAATAAGGATTGGGAAAAGAGCATCCACATGATGTGTGTGCCTCATTCAGAGGATGCAGCACTACCAGAGAAATGACTGATAGTGGAACTTATGATTGCGGACTCTCATTTTGAAATCAAAATGAATGCCTTTCTTTTTTAAGCACACAGCTGCTTCCTTCTATTGACACCTGCTGGATCTTCCTGTACTTATCTTTCACTTACCTGTGCTCCTGGTGGGTGGTGGCTGGGAAGTTCTCAGGCAGTGGTAGTACAAGGGGGCTGGACATGTGGTGGCCGATGGTGGCATCCCAGAGCTAACACAGCAAACCTAGCTCCTACAGAGGCCAGCAGGGCTGCTGAGTGTGCACCTCAGCCTCCCAGAGATCTTAATCACCCCTAATGTGTGTTGGAGTATTACCAATTTACTGGTAACTCCTAGAGGCTCTGTAAGAGTGATCAGCACAAATAGTAACAACGCCAAAGGCTCACACCATTAAAATCTCTTAGGCTGAAATGAAAACAGTTTCTGGTAAATGATTTTTTTTTTCTTTTCTTCATGCAAAGCTTTGGAACAAGGGGATCAGAGACAGAAAATTCCTTTCTGAGGAGTTTTGTTATCTCCATGTGAAAGCTGTTGGTAAAGGAAGAAGAAGTAAAGTAATGCTCTAAAATAAAATTTACACAGATGTAGCCATTTTTGAAATGACATCCCAGTTCCCAAGGATTCGCTGTAGCCTTTCGTCGGCCTTCTTTCTTACAGTTCTCTGTGCTTTGCATTGTAATTAGCTCCATGCGTTATCAGCAGCGCGATGCTCCCGGCTGTTTCTGCAGCAGCCGCTGCTCCTCGGCAGCAGCCCTGCGCAGCCCCCCACCAGGTGCCATGCCAGCCGCATGAGTGTGCCAATTCCTGGCGCTGGCTGTGACATGAAGGCAATGGGTACAGCAGAGCTGCGAAGGCTGTAGCCCACTCTGACATATTCTTAAGCGGGTGCTACATCATGAAGCCAGAACTGACATGGCGTTGTATGAACCAGGGAAGCCCACTCCTGCAAATAGCATGGAGCTATTTGGTGCAATCTCTTTTTTTAGTTCAGGTTTCAAGAAACATTGGCTAGATTTTATTTTTATTTTTTGTATTTGTTAAAATATGGCTATGAAGTTAAATTCAGGTTGCCTGGGTTCCTCTGTGATGTGAGTAGGCTTGTAGTGGAGAAGAGAAAAAAGAGATTGAGAGTGGGGAATCTTTTCCAAATCAAGGCCTACAGACCCCTTTCAGACCTGCCTTAGGTCCTGCATCAACACTGCATCGTGTGCAGCCCAGAAGGCTAACCGTGTCCTGGGCTGCATCAGAAGAGGGGTGGCCGGCAGAGAGAAGGAGGTGATTGTCCCCCTCTGCCCTGCCCTCATGAGGCCCAATCTGGAGTACTGTGTCCAGGTCTGGGGCCCCCAGCACGAGAAGGATGTGGAAATGATCAGAGGGCTGGAACACCTCTTCTATGGAGAAAGGTTGAGGGTGTTGGGCTTGTCTGGAAAAGAGAAAGTTGCAGGGAAACCTCACTGGCACCTTCCAGTACTTGAAAGGAGCTTGCAAGCAGGAGGGCAACCAATTTTTTACATGGCCTAATAGCAAGAATAACTTTAAATGAAAAGTGGGGAGATCTAGATTAGATGTTAGGAAGAAATTCTTCACTCAGAGAGCAGTGAGGCACTGGCACAGCTGCCCAGAGAAGCTGTGGTGCCCCATCCCTGGAGGTGCTCAAGGCCAGGTTGGATGGGGCCCTGGGAAGCCTGAGCTGGTGGGGGGCTGCCTTGCCCATGGCAGAAGTTGGGGATCGATTATCTTTTAGGTCCCTTCCAACCTAAGCCATTCTGTGATTTTTTGATTTTATGATTCTGTGATATCATAAAGAAAAATATATGGCCCCAAGCCACGTGAAATTGAATTTGCTTGCTATGTGCAGAACATTAACTCCTAACCTCTCTACCCTTACTCTGGGAACTTCGATATCAATAGCAACACAAGATACGTACCAGCAAGTCAGAATTCAAAGCAAAAAATACATTTAAAAATTTATCTTTAGCATTAAAAGATGAGGAACAAAGAGGATAGTATAGAAATGGAATTCTTTTCCAAATATTACTTTCATTTTTTGCATAGCATGTCTTTGGTCTTGTGCTTCTTTCTTTATTTTTGCCTTTTGGAAGGCATTGTGATAATACTAAGAGAGAGATGTGGAAATATTTTTATTTTCTGCCCAGAGATATGTACTGAGGAGAATAGCTATGGCTACTAGTTCTGTAGTAATGGAAAGGATAATTTTTTGCTGATGAGTATTTGCAGACTTATTTCATTACACTTCTAGGAGGGATATTTTGTTTTGAAATAGAAGCTTATTTTTGAACCTTCTCTGAAATAGCCTACTGCCAAATTTACCCTCAGTCATTTTGCCCTTGATAAAAAAGTAACGAGCACTATTTTGCCATCAGTGCATTGTATAGATATAATGCATATATAAAGCATATAGTGGTAAGTCAACTCATGCCTCCTTGTCTAAGATGACAGTGGAGAGCAGTGAAGTCAAGCAGCAGATTCTTTGCTTTGTAAACAAGGCATACAGGATGGTGGCTTTACACTCCCCACTGTTGTTAGTGGGATCATAGAATAGATAATATAGAAAGCTTCGGGTTGGAAGGGACCTCAAAGCCCACCCAGCCCCAATCTCTTCCATGGGAAGGACTGCCCCTCACCAGCTCAGACTGCCCAGAGCCCCATCCAACCTGGCCTTGAGCACCTCCAGGGATGGGGCACCACAGCTTCTCTGGGCAGCCTGTGCCACTGCCTCACTGCCCTCTGAGTAAAGAATTTCTTCCGTATATCTAATCTAAATCTCTCCACTTTTCATTTAAAACTATTAACTCTTGTTCTATCACTATAGTCCCTTCCTTCTATCATATCAACTGTGCCACGCAGTTTGGCGTAATCCAAAAATTCATTGAAGATGTAATTGATCCCACTATTTATGTAATTAATAAAGACATGAAGCAGTACTGACCCCAGTACAGACCACTGAGAGATACCACTCACCAATGATTTCCAGAAGATCATAGACCAGGCTTTAGGGAAGGAAAATTATAAAACAGAGGGAAAGCCACAGAGAAGAGGCAAGTAAAAATTTTAATACAAATTTTAAAATTCTTAATTATCCAGAGACAGTTGTGCTGTTTCTGCATGCATGTTTGTGTCTGTCTTGTTAGTTTCATCGGCACTAGGAACTATTTTCTTCCATCGCAGCAGCAGGGAAGGTGGGGAACATTGTGCGTCTCATGGGGAGAGGGTGCGATGAGAACAAGGCTGTCTGTGTGGGACTGCAGCTGCTCTTTAGCATTAGTATGTCAGATACAAGTAATTCTCCACAGGCTGACTTCGTGGAATGCTTAGTTCCTTTCTCTTTGATATCAGTGGTTTATAGTTCCCTGGGTCTGTAAAGCTGAAAGGATGTGTTGCACCGGGAAGAGTTAGCACAGTTCATTTGTCTAACAATCAAGGGCCATATTCAGCAAAGATCTAGCAGGAGTGCTGACAACGCCCTTGTGACATTTTATGAATTGACATGAAATAAGAGCCGCAAAAAAATTATGCAACACATATTGTTTCCTTGCATCTGCATGGCTGTGGTACTGCTGACCTTGGTTATAGCTGTTAGGCTATGGAAGGCTGTGAATCCAGGCCTCCTCTGTGACACAGCTCAGACTGGGGAGCAGCATTCAGGGTGTCCAGGGCCACGTCTTGCACAAACTGGTTGATGGTATTGTTTGTGTCTGTTGGGCACATGGGCAACAAATGCAGATGCTTCAGAGAAGCCTGGTTTCCAGATGACAAGAGCTCAGCATGTTGGAAAATCAAGTTCCTTTGATATTCTTTTATATTCCTTCATCATCTTGGTGGCCCTTTGTTCGATTCTCTCCAGTATGCCCATGCCTCTCATGTACTGGGGGGCCCAGAACTGGACATAGTGGTTCAGCTGAGGCCTTACCAGTGTTGACTACAGGGGAAGGATCACCTCTCTCAACAACTCTCCTCTTGAGATACTATTAGCCATCTTTGTGGCAACAGCTCATTGCTGGCTGATATTCAACTTGGTATCCACTGGAAAATTTTGTGTGGTGAAATAAATCCCTAGAAAATTTACTACATGCAGCAGCTACCTGTGTCTTCTGGAGAGCTGCTGGAGAAGGGCAGCCCCTCAGCATCAGTACCACTGTCCCATCCCAGCATTGTAGTGTGCCCTCTTTTCCCAGTTGTGCTGGGCAGTGCAAGGGGAGTATGGACAGGGAGCAGACAGGAGGAGTGGGATCATAATCAATCATCTCATCTTTTCTGGCAGGAGTTTGGGTCCTAGTGGACAACCAAACTGAGGGTGTAGGAGAGACATGAGCTGGATGGTGTCAATAGGGGTAGCTGCTCTGCCATATCCTTGATTTCCCCTTTCCATAATCATAGACTCATGGAATCATCAAGGTTGGAAAAAAAACCTCTCAGATCATCTAGCCCAACCATCAACCCATCCCCACCAAGCCAACTGACCACATCTCTCAATGCCACATCCACACGGTTCTTGAACACCTCGAGTGACTCCACCACCTCCCTGGGCACCCTGTGCCACTGCCTCACTGCTCATTCTGAGAAGAAATGTTTCCTAGTGACACTAGAGTAAGCTGTGCCATTCAAGAGAGCTGAATTCCTGTGCATCCTCAAATTCACAACATACAGGGTGGGTTTAGGGGTCAGCATTTTAAGAAGTCATCACCTTCTCACAACTACTGTGCTTCCCAGTCAGTGCTCAGTGTGGCTGCCCCTGCAGCTCTCCCCTCAGTATCACAGCTACCCTATGCACTGTCAGACTTCACACAGGCAGTGTCACTGCAGAACTTTCCTGCGCAAAGGATACAGACAGATGTTATTTATTTGATATAAATAAATGCACATATTGGATCTGTGTACAGACAATAACCATTTTGCTTATGCTTATTTATAAGCAGTATATCTGAAACAGCATGGAGCACACCCAAAAGTGGCATAAACAAAATCATGTGAATTTATACAAATATGTGCCAATCACATGTAAACACTGCAAATATTACATCTTCCTGTGGTGGTGACGGGGAATAATTTGAGAATTTTCAGCAGTGCAACTTTCAGAGGTTGGAAAGACTTGGCCTCATTTTGAAACTGTAATAGAATTTTGAACGTATTTCATGTGACAACCGTGTCCTCAACCTGCTATTTGTTATTTCTTTTTAAAACACAAACAAACTGAATTTTCATTTTGTTTACAGGACAGTGGAACAGGAGATAACAGCTGCATTGAAGAAATATTGCGGGTAGGAATTCTTAAAAAAAAACTTTCTTCTAGTGCCATTTTGTTTACTCTAAAAAAAGCAAGAGAACAACAAGAATATTGCAATTACTGCTGTTAAATATATCACACTTTAAGATTGTCATCTTTCTAAGGAACAAGTAGGCAAAATTATTTACCAAATAGAAGAATTGAAAATGTGTGTAAGCAACCTTCCAGAGCCTCCGGCTTTCACTGCTACTTTGTGCCAGTACGGCTGACCTTCATGCATGCAGAAGCAGATAATGGGATAAATTATAAACTGAAATGTACAACGATGTTTCAGGTTTACAAACCATGCAAAGTGCATGTTTCCATTAATCATGACTGTCAAAAATCTTAATTTTGAAGGGAGGTCTAGGAAGGTCATTTTCCACCTGGATTTAATTAGAATCCATTATGTAATGTCATTATCTCCATTATGTCCATTATATAATGACAATGTGCAAAACCTGAAGTTATTTCCATATTTCATTATTATTTCCTTTATCCTAGTAATTTCTAGTTTATTTTCATGGACCAAATTAATACACATCCAGACAGATCTTGGCTTGAAACAACTTTGATATTGATTATTTTCTGAAGCAGACAAACTAATACACAGTGAACCATTTTCATGTATTTTAAGTCCTGCTCTTTTCAGTTCTCTTTCTACACTGATAATACAATAATTTTTTATATTTACAATTAAGACATGATAGTAAAACACCAAGCCAGGTGGATGGAATGGTAAAACCTCTCTATTACAGTGTGTGCATCCACCTCTTGGACATCCACTACCCAAATATTCCAGATTGTTTATAAACTACAGGGCTATAAATATTTGGTTTAGAGATTAGCAGTGCATTAGGACTGTTGTTTCTAAAGGCATTTCTCCATTCTCCATGAATATGTTAAATACAGCTTTTAATTCTTGAACTGGACAAAGAGTTTATTGAAGGGTGATTATGATGGATTGCTTATGACTTCACTGGCAGAGCTTTTACTTAGCTAACGTTTACAAGGTAGGCTGTTGTAGGACTTACTTGCATATCCAGCAAGTCTTAGACACAATCCCTATCCTTTTGTTACAAGTTAGTAGTGGATAGTGTAATTCATGAGAGCTTTTTCACGATGCACTGAGATTATGAGGCTCATTCACCCTTTTTTTATATAGGACTTTTTAAAAAAACAGCCAAGAAAGTCAGTTTTCCTCCTTAAATACAAATAGTTCAAGAGGTCAAAAATGGAGAAGACATGGTTCCTTCCACATGTAGGAACATGGGTATGCAAAAGGCTCTAGTCTCATACAGTCCCATGTAGTGCAGAATGCACCATACGACCTTCAGTTGTTGTAAGGTACATCTTCAAACTGGTGAACACAGTTTCTCTCTCTCTTCTTTGTCTCTTGGGCACCTTCCTCAAGAAATATTTTTGTGAAGCTTCATGATGGAACGTGCAGCACATCCTTGGATGGATAGGACCCTTTTGTTCATTAGGATTTATTCAAAAATTCTTTCACTTTGCTTAAAAGTTGAATGAATCAATTAACTACAAGCAGCTTTCCCAACACCCATTGTTCACTTCTCACAGGTCATGGTGCTGGCTGCAGTCCTGTCTCTCCCCAGAGAAGGCAGCCTAAGAACAAGAATATCTACCAAGAATACCTGGCTGAGGATGTGCATGGGACATCTCCTCCTATCAAGGACTGCAGAATTGCTCTGCAGAGCACTTTGTCTCATGTCCTGCTAGTTCCCCCAGCTTCTTTTACCTTTACCAACTTCTTTCTGATTTAACATTCTGCAAAATCATGTTCAGAACACTTAAAAAGATGCCAAGAGACACGTAAGGCTTTCAAAGCTGAGACACCGTCTCCTTACAGGGCAGGAGTTAGGGGGCAGTTTAAGTGTACTTAGAGCTTGAAAGCCACACTTAACATCAGTATCTCACTGTCTGCTGAGGGTTAACATGGCAAAAGTAGAGAGCACACCATTTTAACCCTTGATCATGTACTCTCACTCAGTCTTCATGGATAGCCTCTCCAGTCTGCCCATCCTCTCTGTCTGTAACCTGAGTATCACTTTTCACTCTGAAATTCCCTCACATCTCTGTGTCCAAGACTACATGTAAATCCTGCAAACAAATACTCTGCAACATTTCTAACTGAAGCTCTTTGTTCACAAAGGTCTAAGTCTGGCCTGAATTCTCATTACACTCCTGCAACATCCTTTTCTTGGTGCAGCCTTGTCCACATCGATTCATGCTACTGTGTGGATCATAACCCTAGCTCACTATCTTGCCCATATTACATTTGTCTTTGCATCTTACCACTATCGTCATCTTCTCTATCATGTCCAGCAAAGTTACTTGTCTTTAGTTCTAAGGCCTCAAGTCTACTCAAGTGCTGACATACTAGCTACCACTTAGCTACCACAGTGATGCCAGATTCCAGCACACAACAGTGTGCTAAATTTTCCATGAATTAATTTATCCCATACTTCCCATCAGATCTGGGAATAGCATTAAACACTTTCCCAATTACCTCCATACCTACCTCCAGATCCCCTCTTAAAAGCCTCCTTTTTCACAAGGACTGTGGGAAAACAGTGGTGATGTCAGGTGTATACCTGTTTCTCATGCTTAAACATTGCTGTCCCACATAGAATCATAGAATATCCAGAGTTGGAAGAGGCCCATAAGAATCATTGAGTCCAACTCCTGGCTCCATACAGGACCAGCCAAAAAGACCATATGTCTGAGAGCATTGTTCACAGGTCCCTTGTGCAACCCAGTTAGGCCAGATACCCCCACCTGTTCCCATTTGTCTTGAAAGATTAACTTTCTGAGTCAAGGACTAGTATAGTACAAAAGCTGTTCATAGGTACTCTTGCAGTACAAATCAGTATCAGAGTGGTTGTTGTTACTGGCATTAGTGTAAACAGCAACAGTAATAGTTACTCATTTTGTAACCTTGGCATCCACACTTTTCCAGATGTCATCCTCCATGGCCTCTTTTTGTGCTGAATGGGTCAATTCACTTCTAACACGGATTTATTACTCTTCAGAAACAAGGAACACCATTTCCATGTTTTTGTTAGAGATGCTATTTCCATGGTAAAGCCAGAATTTACTTCTGCTAGGCAGTTCCCATACAGGTGTCCAGAGCAGAACAATGAAAATTCAAGGGAGTTGCAATCTTCGTGTTCCCCTCAGAAAAGATAGCTCTTCAACATCACTCTCCCTTTTTTAATTAACAGGACATCAGCAAAAGGAAGAAGTTGTTTACAAATTTAACTTTTTAAGGAACCTTGCACCCCATTGTAATTGTCTCTTCCACAAGACGAAGCAGAAAGCAGCCTCCCTTCCTAGACAGTATGTTCCCTGCCCAGGCCAGGCTGTGGCTCTTGCATGGGATAGGCACTTCATGGTGAGCCACGCATCCTCATTTCCCTGTCAACATGAAGGGTGATAGAAAGGGTGACCAACACCTACTCTGACTTCTTCCCTGTGTTCCCTTACCCCCACTGTGTGGGAGGAGGTGAGGGCATGCATCCTATCACCTGCAGGTTTCAGAACCTGAACAGAGCTAACATCTGACCCTGGGCTTCCAGATCAGCTTAGGCATTGCTTGAAAATCTCCAAATCTTATTTTGCACTGACCATGTCAAGAAGGTTGTATAGGTTTTGTGTGATCTGTGTGTAACGCAGGGTGCCACAGCTTAAGTCAAGCCTTTTTTGATGTGTTTTACTGAGTATATCAAAGCTCTGTAGACTTTGTAAATTGACAGATCATTCTGCACAGAACTGCAGCTTCCAAGCAAAGCCCCCAAGAACTGAAGCACAGAACTGCTTCGAGTCCTGAAGGAGGTTGATTAACAAGACAGTAACCCTGTTGAGATTGGAGCTGCTCTAAGGACTCCTGCTGAGTTTATAATCACTGCAGGAATCCTGTACCTAATCTAATGCCGTGTTCTAATTCATAGCAATTTCTGCAAAGTGTAGTGACTTCTCTGTCCAGCTGCAGGCACACATGTCAAGGACAGAGAAAATTATAAGGAGAGTCTTCAATATACATAACTGAAATTGTTCTGTCTGGAAAAGAGGAGGCTCAGGGGAGACCTTACCACTCTCTTCAGTGACCTGAAAGGAGGATGTGGCAAGGTGGGGCTGGCCTCTTCTTCCACGTAACAGTGATAGGACGAGAGGGAATGGCCTGAAGTTGCCCCAGGGGAGGTTCAGGTTGGATATTAGAAAACATTTCTTCTTAGAAAGAGCTATGAGGCAGTGGCACAGGCTGCCCAGGGAGGTGGTGGAGTCACCATCCCTGGAGGTGTTCGAGAACCATGTGGATGTGGCACTGAGGGACGTGGTCAGTGGGCATGGTGGGGTGGGTTGGTGGTTGGACTAGATGATCTGAGAAGTCTTTTCCAACCTATATGATTCTATGATTCTATGCAGTAAGACCAAGTTGCAGATGTAATGTCAAATTGAGAGAGAAAAGATGCATTATTTCACTGTCGCTATAAAAGGTAATTCCTTGTAAGCTTTCACACTGTAGATGGAGGACATGCTAGAAAAGTTTGAAGCAGAAAATAGGAGTTGTTATACTATTCAAATATCCTTAATTCCATGCTACCATGAGCAGTTGCTGCCTGAATTGCTGAGATATCTCCAAAGCCAAACTGTTCCCTGCCTCTCCTGAAACACAGTCTTGCTAACTGAGCTTCATAATTTTAGCTGATTTCTATTTGCTTGTATGTGTGTAACTGTAAATTCTGTTAGTACAGGTGGGGTTTGGAGTACATATTTATTTTGCTGTAGTATATGCAAAAAATGGGAGCAGAAGTTCTCCCACTCCACTAAGTTAACTGTTGAAACCAATATCTGATACAATCTGAGTGTATTTGCAATGGATTTAAGGAGAAAGGTTGAGTGCTGGGTGTAGGCAATTCAGGATTTGTAAGATAAGTGGTTTGAGATTGATCTGGCTGCTCTTACAATCTTAGCTGTGATTTCCTAGGGCTGCAGTGGCTTTGTTGAAAAGAAACCAACAGGCAATCTGAACTCTTAATTATTAAAGATGGTCCTTGTGCATTCCCTTTGTTTTTCGGGTTGACGTGAGAGGTGTCACTGAATTGGAGAGGGACGGACATAGTGTCAAGCACTTGGTCTGCAAACACCATTTGGCTGCAGGATGCAGCAGTGGAGGGAAGCTGATGGAAGAGAGCAACACAAGCACTGAGCAAAGGGCTGGAGGGAAACCAGACTCAGCCAGTCAGCACAGAAGAAGTGACCTCCTTTGGGGCAGTGGGGAGGCAGGGTGGGGTATGGGATGGAGGACAAGTACGGTTTTCTCAGGAAAGACAGAAAAATAAGTGGGGGAGGCAGTGAAAGGACTGAGACTGCGGCTGCAAACATGCCAGTGAGGGATAACTGCTTGGGGCCCAAGCCTCCTGCACAGGGTGAGTGCCTCAGGTGCCCTTGCAAATAGGTTGTGACTCCCTGTGGCCACAGAACATCCACTTATGAAAACAGGTCCTTTTAAGTGTGATGGATGCACTTGAATTTCTCTACATTGTAAAACTAGTCAGAGAGCGTAAAACACAGCAGTCCTTATTTGAGCAATGTAAAAAAAAATGAATGAAAACAGCATCTAATTCTGTATTTTTCCCTTTCCCCACTTGGGATCCCTTGGTTCATTAGCAACCTTGCTAATTCTTTAGCAGAAAGCATTAAGGATCAACCCATCAAATATTCAGGGTTTTTTCCAACCTGAACAGCCATATGTGCTGTGAGATCAGCTGCACTCCATCAGCTGATTGAATTAAAACAAGAGCAGAGGTAAATTAGAAACTGTCTGCGCAAGACAAATCCCGTGAAAACACGAAATCCTACCAAACACACTGTCACTGTGAATAAGCATCACAGCCAGCAGAGCACGTGTCAATACTTAGAGGAGAGAAAAATCAGTTTCTTAGGGGTAGGTTGTTAGTTCAACAACTGTGAACTGCTGCCTTGTAAATGTTAATGACTGTAAGATCCCACTGGCTTCAGTTAAGCTCCTGGTGGAGTCAGACATGTGAAGAATTACAGAACACAAATATGGTAATCAGCCATATATTTCTAACCACTCGTCTTGCTTTCCAAAGCAGAGGGAAAAGCCTACAGGTGGAATGAGACCCACTTTGCTGCTCTGCGCGAGTATAGGCGTGCAGAGCAAGAGCCACCTCTGTGAGTGGAGCGGTTTGTGGCAGTGTGGGAGGAGGATGAAGAGGTTGCCCTCAGCTCAGCAACTTAATAGGGAAATTCAGATTGGCTTTTGTGACTGAGCCCAGAGGAAACCCCTGAGGAACCTGCAGGGGGAATGCAGCAACTGCAGATGGGGGAGAAGGAAGGTTAGAAAACCCAGAAGGAGCCCAGTTTGCTGACACTGTCTTCTTGTTCAGTCTCATAGAGTACAAAAGTACTCTGAAGTAATAGAATTGTATTAAAAATGTATCAGAGGAATAAAATATCATTTATTTTCATTGTAATCTTTCAGAAGAACTTTCATAACACTGCTTTGCTTTCAGTATTTCAGTAATTTCAGAGCATCTCAGGCACTATTTTGACTGAAATATACCATTCATTGCATCTCTTCACTGTCATCCTCTTTGTATTTTTTGCTCTAAAAAATGAAAAAGCATTGGGTGCATTTTCATATTGTATCATTTCACTCAAGACACTACAACCCAGAAACATTAAGCTATAGTTCAAGTCAACTAATTCAATCTCCAATACTCACTTCTTAACGTTGCTCTTCTTAGGGCACTATGACATCCACCTCTATTGTACATTACCTTTTGCCCAGAGTGGTGGTGGCTGCCCCATCACTGGAGACATTCAAGGTCACGCTGGGCTGGGTGCTGTTCAACTTGATCTAGCTGTAGACGTCCCTGTTCTTTGCAGGAGATTTGTATTAGATGGCCTTTAAAGGCCCCTTCCAACTCAAATGATTCTATGATTCTTTTCTACAGCAGCTGGGGATCTGAAAAATGTTTACAAATATGTAAAGGGAGGTGGGGGACAAATGGATGAGGCCAGGCTCTTCTTGGAGGTGTGTAGCGATAGGACAAGTAGCAGTGGCCTAAAACTTGAAAATAGGAAGTTCCATACTAACACGCGGAAGAACTTCTTTATGGTAAGGTTGACAGAGCACTGAAACAGATTGCCCAGTGAGATGGTAGAGTCTCCTTCTGTGGAGATATTAAAGACCCATCTGGATGCCTACCTGTGCAACCTATTGTAGGAAACTTGCTTTAGCAGGGGAGTTGGACTCGATGATCTCTTGAGGTCACTTCCATCCCCTGCAGTTCTGTGATTCTGTGATTCTGCGTGATTTCCCTATGTCAGCTTTCCCCCAGGAAAGCTTTCCCCCAGCCAGCCAGGTAAGTACCACCGGCAATGTGGATGACAGCACCGTGGAACTTCATCAGGCTCTCTGCTTGGATCTTATCCAGCTTTTCAGCGAGAATTTGCAGTTCATGCAGTACCTTGTCTTGCTATAGCAAAATTAACAACCATACCAGGGCTACATAGAGATATTTTCACTTTGTTCACATAAACTGCAATGACTGCAGAATAGGCATACCTTCGTACACTGTAATCACCTGACTCATCACATCTTGGCAGTTTTCAGGGTACACCATCTGCTTGTGGTGCTTTGGCCTTTCTTTCCCTGTTCTCTACTGCCAGTCTCTTTATTACCTCCTTGTCCATCCAAAAGGCTGTGGAGATACTCTTCACTTTTCACAACTTTTGCCCCTTTTAGGTGGCACCAGGCTGGCTTTCTCAGGTCATCAGAGTATTTCTCCAGGTGATCTGTTAGTTGCCGTCAGCCTATCTGAGTTGAAAGTGCTCCTCATTTGGGCACCATGCATAGCACATCCCTTTTTTGCCCATGTTCATAGAATCATAGAATCATTAAGGTTGGAAAAGACCACTAAGATCATTTAGTCCAACTGCTGACCCATCACCACCATGCCCGCTAACCACGTCCCTCAGTGCCACAACCCGTGTCATGTATTTCAGTTGTCAGTGAACATTTGCAGTCTACTAATCAAATCCAGATGCGTTAACATCTCTTCCCTGGCCATTAGCATGTAGTTTCAGGTACAGAGTACTGTGTGAAATGGCTCTGAAGTACAGTGCTAACCTCAGCCAGCTGTTAATGAGTTGTACATCAGCAGACACCCTGAATTGCCACACTTGGATTTTTGCTGCTCTCACTGTTGTTGCTGGAAATGGTGTGTCAAAGCACTTTGAGGTCTGTAGTACATGCTGTTATGCGTAGTCTGCTGTATGCTGCTTACTGAAACCTTGAACATAATGAATCTCAGTGTCAATGAAAAATACCACTTTAAAAAGGCAAAAACTGTAAATAGTTTAGTGGAAATAGGGGATCAAACTAGAAACCCTTATGGTGAAAATAAGACTTATAATAAACGCCAATCAGAGGTAACCTCTGCTTCAGTCTCCTCGGTCCTGATGGGGCGCAAGGCACTTTCAGTGTCATGAGCCATTCATGTACTACTGACATGTTCAAGTACAGCAAAATACATCCTGTTTTGAACTGAATAGGAGGAAAGAGACTCACATTCATTTTAGAGCATAAGTAGCCAATGTGCGATGGATTTGTATTTGGAAGAGGCAGGCTGTTATAAAAGAGTCGGAGAAACGCTACCATGCTAATGTGGTGGAATTAATTTTCCAAATTGCTGTTTTGTAGTGAGTGTGTACACCCTGTTATTTGACAAGGCAAGAGAGAATCCAGAATGAATTACCCAGCCTCTCTGCTATACCAAAATAATACAGTAAAATACTTACTAATTTTTCCCTCTGTTTAGAGTGCTTCACAAAGCTGGAAAAGAGGCACCATCACCATCTTGTTCCAATACAGATAAACGATTCCTTGTTATTAATGGCAAAGGGCCAGACAGATCCTCATTTTGTCTATCCATGCCACAGTTCCTTGGAGGCCAACAGAATTATGCATATTAATACCAGAAAGGATGTGCACTATCTGTCCTAATGAAAGAAGAATAAAATTTGGATAATCATACATACTCACACTGCTGTGAGCCGGGAGCTTGGTGCCTTCAGCTGTCAGCTTTAGAAAGCAGCCTTCTTTATATCCCTTTGGTAAGATTCACTCAGATGAAGTGAGACCACAAAAGAGACGTGACTTGAGATTAAGGCATCCTCCAGTAAACCTTGTGGTGGCAGAGGCTTTCTTCTGCAATGTATACAATTTATAAATCATTTGAAAAGGAGTTGTTTTGTTGCTTTTTTTTTTTCCTCGATTAAACTGGGCATTAAGAAAGCTGAATCACCAGAGCAATGCAACAAGATGTTGCTATATGGTATACTTTCCACTCAGCCCCGATCTGCCTGGCATTCACTGAGCCCACAGATTGACAGCCCTATGGACAGCTCTTACATCACGGAACAACTGATTGGTGGGAACTCTCCCACTACATGTCCCATTTTGGTTTGACCCAGGAAGTGTGAGCTCTGTTTATGTCTGAGAGAGGCAGCTTTCCTCGTTTGGGAGCTGAGACAAATACTCTCTTATTAATCTTGTTTAATCATATTTAGAAGCAACACGAGTTAAAAGTTAGCTTCACTTGGCAGAAAGACCAATTAAGGAAATTGTGGGAGAAAAGAGGAGCCTGCTAAAAGGAAATTAAATCACTTTCAAGAATATTCCATAGCGATGTCTGTACTAATAAATAAAATGGACTAATAACTGTTCTCTTGCCCTGAGGCCAATCAACATAGCATGGCTCATGTCCAAAGTGCTGAACTCTCTTACAGCCACAAAGCAGAGTGCTGCCTGTGGGGATTGGCCCCTGGGCATACATGGATTTTGTCTGTAAGACTTGGCCAAGGTCTAAACCATTCTGATGTGAATAATTTAATGATACAGACAATTGTGGGCCAGTGTTCGGGTATGCGGTCCCTCGGTGCATTAGGGTAGCCGTGGTCTAGCTTTTCTGTGCAATGTGCTGGGCTTCCTCCAGCCTTTTACAAAATTTCAAAGACCTTGGAGAATACAGTGCTAGCCACACTGCAGAAGTTGCAGAAGTGATTGGAAATCTTTTAATTCCATGTTTTGACATCTTTTTGCCAATGTAGCTTATGCATTTAGCTGTTGCTTTGTGTTTGAAAGTGTGAAAAGTAAATCTATTTTTGAAGGAAAGAGAAGAATGTACACAATCATTGGCCTGCGTGATTCAAAGTGCTCCGAGTTAATAGAATGTCTTAAGAGGGATTGATTACTAATCCCATTTTGACCAAACAAATAGTATCTGTCCTTTACAATTAGTGCTAAATGCCATTTATTGTGTTTGGTTGAGATTTGTCATTTATGGAGTTACTTTGGACTTGGTGGATTATGAAGTAAAATGCTGTCAGGTGTGCTTCAAAACTGAGGTGCTTGGAAAAGATCCAATTATTTTCACCAACAAATCATTGATATAGCCTTAAATAATGGCATTCTGAACTCTGTCCTCCAGACAGTACCGTTGTATGGGTCATAATGAAGATGGTGATGAACCATCACATTTTTGAAATTTTCTAAAAGGTTCATTTTTGCCTACAGAATTGATTTCATTGAAAATACATATGTTTTACAATAACACTGTGCTTAAAATAACCTGGACATAAAAAGACTTAAATACAAACTTCAGTTGAAAAACATGCAGTTTTATATAGAACTTCTAAGCCTGTCACTCTGCCCTTGGGGAAAAGAAGTTTTTCACGGCAATGACAATAACTTGGTGGGAGAGAAAGTGGGCTTCATGCAGTAAAAAAGTTTATTTCCAGCTATGTGGGTTTTGCACATGCTTTTTCTGATGAATCTTATCAAGTTATTTGTTATTTACTCGTGAATGCTGAACAAATATCAAACAAATTCAAGACATTATTAATTTTCCTAGCATTGCACGTACGCATATGCAATGGTTCATTATAATCCCGAGTTTTCAACATATTCCAGTGTAAATGAGAAGAACTCTATTAAAAAAATTGTAGACCCTGATCCAACCTTTGTTGACTTCAGATCCTGATGCTGAATTGAGCACCAAAAAGAAAATTACTCCTATTAAACTGAGTAAACATTTTCTTCATTTATCTGAGTGGCTTTTTTCTGTCAGTGAAAACTATTTTTTTTTCTAAAAATGCCAGCTCTTAGAAACTTAATGAGTATTAATGAAAAGCTGGAATAATTTAGCATGGACCAAAAGAGGGTAATTTTCCTTAGACATTTTATTAGTACAAACTGAATCCTAAAAGGCCTATTCTCCTTGTGGTTTGGCAGAATAATTCTCATTATAGTCAACAGGAGCCAGGTATGTATGCATCAGTAGCAGAATAGACTGCTAAATATAGTTGCTGCCGTGGCAGATAGTTCCCTCTCTTGTTCATCTGATGTGGAAGCTGAAAGCTGCAGCAGCCTCACAGTGCAAAAAAAAAGAGGAGATAAAGAATTTTTTTTTTCTGGGAAAAGAGACACGAGCTCCATTTCCAGGCTCTTTAGACCTTTCCTAAGTGGATGGACAGTCTTCAGCCTGCTGTGTTTGGGCCCGCTAGTGCCAACTCACGAGCAAGCTTCCCTTAGCCAACATTTGTTGTATACCTCACATTTCTGACATGGTTAGTGTTCATAGTGGTGATGGGCTGATGGTTGGACTTAACGGTCTTAGAAGTATTTTCCAACCTTAATGATTCTGTGATTCTATGACTTTCTGTAATATGTGACCATTGTTGCATGCAGGCATGAAAGTTCTGCAGTTGTTCCAAAACAATAATTCAGTGGGTTCTGTTTTCTTCCCCTTTTAGCTAGAGAAATGGTGTACCTCTCTAAACAAAGCAACAAAAAATATGCACACTTTGCCTTGCCTAAATTTTCTCATCGATTTTTGCTGCCACTCCTCAGCTCTCTTGCTCCATATGTGACATTTCCACCCAATCTTTCAGGCTGAGCTGCCTCTCCCTCTCCTGTCCTTCTGGATAGCAGCCTCTTTCATCCTGCATGGTGTCTCCCCCCTAAGAGAGCTGTCCCCAGGCTGTCTCCTCCCAAACAAGCTGCCTTTGTCTCTGGGTCCCTGGGGGATCACCGGAGTCACTTAGGCTCTGTGATATTTTTAAGACTTGGGATTAGTATCTGATATTTTTCTATTCTTGTCTGGGATTTTCCACTGTCTAAATCTAGGCCCCTGTGGAGGGGCAGAAAAAAAATAAAAAGGCCCTTAACATTTCTTTTCCTTGGGTAAGATCTGTACTGGTGCTGTTAGTATTTAGCTATTAACCTGTTCATGGGCAGGTGTAAAATTATTTTCCTTGCCTTCATAGTACCCAGAGTATAAAGCATTCCACAGTAAAAAACAGCCATAAGGAATTCATTAATTATACATAGGCAGATTCCCCAAATCATCAAATGGACCCTTCTGTAAAGGATGCTCAGTATCAGTTATTGTTTCAGTGGTGTGTATACCTTTCTGTATTTTGTCATTTAAGCTTTCATTGACTTTTTTTTCCTTTCCTCTTCTTCTTTTTTTTTTTTTTTTTTCTTTTTGCGGTAATTTCAGTGAGCTCTGATTTAAAACAATTCAATAGGAATCTCCATTCCTCTCTCTGTGCCTCTTTACCAGCAGAATGCACGCAGATTGGATGGACAAGGAGAGGGAGTTCTGAGCTAAAACACAGCCCCAGAGTCTTTGGTCCTGGTGTGCTATCTCTTGCACCCGCGATGCTGGGGAAGAGGCGAGCCCACTCCGGGCTGCCTGTGCCTTGGGCACTATCACATAGCCCCTGGCACCATTTCTCACTGCAGCAGCTTTGCAGACGAGCGCGGCTGTGAGCCGAGCTTGAGAATGTCCCTTCTTAACATGCTTCACTTGGCAAAAGCTAATTCAGAAGTCATATGGCACGGTAAAAGCCATGCCAGCTAAATAGTGTATGCAAGTACTGGCAAGCTTAACACATACAAAAACGGGCTGGTGCATGACTCATCTTGTTCTGTCTCTTCAGGGGCCAGTAGGACCTTTGTTCTGGCCAGGAGCCATAGGATTGGTTATCATTGCAGATATCCCAGGAGCCTTGCAGGGTTTGGGGCCAGTAAGAAGTACCCAACAATAACCATAATTATATGTTCCATTACCATGTGAATGTCCTCAATTTTTCCACAAAACCCACTCTTGCTAAATTTTAAGGCCGTATGTCATCCTGAGTGTGAGTTTTCCTACAGTAATGATAAAATCGGATCTTCCAAGTAAAAACTTAGGAGTCTTTGAAAAACCAAGCAAGGATTTTAAAGCACTGCTGCCTTGGAAAACACATTTTTATGGAGCTCATGTCCCAGGAAAAAAGCATTTTAAGAATCCTACAACTAAAAGTGTGTTAACTACATGAAAATGGAGCAATCTGCGAGGCAAAGATAAGGGCGATTAAATGCTGAAGCCAGCAGAGGTAAAGGGAAAAGTGTAGCTGGTCGTACACCTATCCATCCCAGCCATTCCTATCCATCTCACGTCTGCTCTGTGACTGTTTCTGAATCCAGATGGCTGCAGGGTCATTTCAGCCAAGCGCTGCACTATGTCTCTGGTGTGCAACAAGTCTGGCTCCAGCAGTGAATCCCCTTCATGGTGCCGCCTGCTCTAGCTCGCTGACTCCAGAGTTCAACGTTCAGGCAGCCAGCTTCAGCACTCCTTGCAAAACAGACACAGAAAGGGCTGGTGAAACCCTTACTGACGCTGAACTCTGCGTTCTTTCTGAGCAGAAGGGATGCATGAACCTCCTGGCAGATCTAAAAAGTGATTTATAAGGATCTGTAGAATTAAATATTTTGCTCAACAGAGCACAGCTGGACCATCTGATTCTAGTGAAACAGTCGGTGGCCAAGAGGTACCTCTCATCTCATGTCTGACTGTGTCCTACCTGTATAGCAGGATAGCAGCCCTGAGTGCATCAGCACATGCAAATTTCCTGCACCGTAGCTTCAGCTCAAAAAAACAAAACCCTAGATGCATAGGTTGAAGGGAGTCATGATATAGTTCAGCTGCCTCTCAGATCTGGATGGTGGGGGGACAAGGAAAGTGGAGAGTGATGCACAACACTTCAGGGAATTTGGACTAAACCAGAAACAAACCAACCTGCTCTAGAGCTATCAAATGTTTAAGTAATTTATCCTGACATAGAGGCAAGGTTTAAGAAAACATATAAAATGCATAACTTCAAAATTAGTGTTTCTTCTGTTTGCAATAGTAATTGTAAATTCCTCAGTATCACGGAGACTATTTAAGGTCACAGTTACCAAAGCATATTTAAAGAATGTTCAGACCGTTTGTGTCTGCCACTTACATTCTGAGGGCAAAGCTCCTCATTTTAGCATGTAATGAATAAAATGCACAAGTGGAAGGAATCAAGATAATGAATTTGCGGGATAATTTTACTAATTATCTTGTTGCTGATCATAGAACCAAGCCGCTGCAAGTCAATCCTGCCACAGCTATTAATATGCAGTGCCTAAAGCTGTTCTTGTAACATTTATTACTCATCTTGCTATCTCTACACAAGTTGATAGATTTCTATTAAATTTCTAAAAGTGAAGTCACTAACAAGTTCCTTGTTCTAAGTGCAACATGTTAAATTATACGAGTTCACCAAAATGTAAAGCAAATGAGAGCATTTAAACTAAGATGTTTTTTACTACATGAGCGTTAAGTGATGAGTGGAGATGAAATTTATCTCACCTTGTTGTAGTTATTTGATGATAGGTATCTAATCTACATTATTAATTTAATTTCCTCATGTCACGGGAGAAAGGATGGGACAAATTGTACTCTGGAGATGTCTCTCTTCCCTACTGACTACAGAGGGATTCTAGTCAATTGACTGAAATGGCCCATGAACATTTTTATGACTAAAGCTAAGAGGGATGAAAGCTTGTTTGTTGTGTAGAGGTAAATGGGAAATTTTTCTACAATAGCAACAACAAAAAACAAGTAATAGTACCAAAAGATTACAATTGCACCCCAATCCATCTGGTTGACAGTGCTTAGAAGAAGAAAGCTGGAGAACACAAGCTTAGAGTCTATAATGATCTTCTGCCTTTGGAAACAGCTCAAGAACTTGAGAAAGCATAAATTAGAGTGAACCACTGATATCCGTGATAGACAAGCTTGGGAGTCATGCTCGAATGCTCATTGTGGCTTTAGGATAAAGGAACAAATGTGAAGACGAAAAAATGTCAGGTTAAAATATATGGCAAAACAAAGGCAAAAGCAGACGCACTACTGTGGAAGAGACCAGTGGGAGAAATCTTGGATCCCACTTGTTTTTTCTACACCCCTGAAAACCAAAAGGACCTCAGTGATGGAACAGTGTTGGGTCACTGTCCAAAGCCCCGCAGAGCTGGCTCCCTAACTTCAATGACCACCGGTCTGAGACGCTGTGTGCTGCCTTTTCTGCTATGTCCTCCCCACACCACCCAGCCCTGAGAAAGCAGCACAGCAGCCCTGTCTCTGTACCCTCATTCCTGTTTCATCCTAACCAGCCTCTGGAGCTACACAATCTCTGTCCTGCTCAGCACTTGCTTAAGCAGACTTAGATCTCCAGCCTGCAGTCCTTGACACTGCCCAAGTGATGGAGGGCACTGTAACAGGTATGCAATTTTTGCTAAGAAAAGAATAAAAATCCTCCCAAAATATCCTTTCAAGATGCTCCTGAAGCAAGATGAAACACCATAAAGTTTTTGATAACTAAATCCATTTGGTGTTTTATCTTTTCCCTCAAATCATTTCCCTTAATATTATACAAAACTACAGCACAATAAAAAACAATAATGGTCAGGCACTTGGCTTAATAAAAGAGTCTTTTGAACTGCTGTTATAACAGAGAAAAGAGGTCAGCCATTTCAGCATAGATCTTACAGTTAGCTGGAAATATTTGTAATATTAACAGAAAAAAATCAAAGCTGTTTCTCTGCCAACCATGCTGCAAATAGGGATGCTGCAAATAAGGACGTTAGAAGCCCCAGAGGGCCACACTTTAATAAGCCAGTCATCTAAAGCACTGTTGCAGACAACCAGAGGGTACAAAATAACCCAGACCAGAAATGATCTGACTGCAGAGAGAAATTGGAAGGCAACAGGTTCTCTCTAGACAACTGGATAAAAACCTAGACGGTTTTGAAAAATAAGCATTTATCATGCTGCCTTTTTAGTTTCTGTTTCATGTTTTGGTTGTGCTTTTCTCTTCCATAGAAGTTCATCAGAAGCATTAAAAGCAGAAATCAAGTGCTATTTGCAGGTTTTGTTTTGGTTATTACATGAAATTGAGAGCATACTGTGCTATAAATAAAAGCTTGCAAGTAAATTCCCAGCATATTAAAACCTGCCTAACAGGAGATTAAGATGGTCTGAAGTCACTGACTCAGATCATAAACAGTGCGCTGTTAGCTGCAATGATTAATCACTTTGGTACAAAAGAAAAGGGGAAAATTGTCAAAAAATAAGCAGGGGGCACGATGCTAACTCTGGGGCCAAGCTGATTGGCTGTTTAATAATGTATAACGAAGTGTGTGCCAGATGAAAAGCAACTCACGTGCAGCTGGCAGAAATGAAATGGCATTAGGCAAAGTATTTGTCTAGCTATGAGGCTATTTAGGAAACTACTGTATATTAATGTAATGTCTATTAAAGCATTTCAAATTAATTTTTGCTGATAGGAACCCCATAAATAAAACAGGATGTATGCGTTCTGTATAGATGCACTCACACATATAATGATACATATATATACATATTATACATTATAAATACTACTTTGAGTCGCATCTTTGCACAACTACCATATGTTACTAGCAATTATTCAGGTTAATTAAGTAATCTTCAAACTCTTATTTTAATTGTTACTCTGTGTGAGAGTATTCTGAACATACTTGGTTTTGATATAGTAATATTTTTGCTGTTACAGGATTTGGCAAAAATCTAGAGCAGAGGGGGGAGAGAAGTTCACTGATGTAACACCCCTGATACATTGCTGGCTTTTAACATCTGAAAGCTGTCTGCCAAGTTTTTGCTGCCATTTGAATGGGTCAGCTCAGCAGCGAACATGGGAAGCCAGACAGCAGTGCTTACACCTCATGCTTTTCCATCATCATTCGATTTTTAAGACATCTGTGGCTGGGGTTCAGCTCATGGGGCAGTCCAGAGGCACATGTTTGTGCATCTGGGTGCAGTGCAGACCTATTTTTAATCTACTGACAGCCTGAAATACAACACCTGGCCCAAAATCCTAAGGCTGTCCCTCTCCAGGCCTATGGTCTAACCATATAGTTGGAAATGTGACCTGTTGTGCCTTCTTGGCCTCCAGCTTGGGCTTTTCTGCCTTGCCGGAGGTCCAGCTTCAACAGGAGAGAGTGGGCAACATGCTCTCCCAAAATTCAGAGTAGTCTGAAGGTCTCTTGGGAAGCAGGAGCCATGCTGTGTTGATGAGGGCCTGCAAAGTCCCTTCTCCTGGGCTGGGGACTATTCAGTCTTTCTTCATCAGCATTGCTCCATCTGTAGGCCCAGGTACTAATTACTGGGCTGCTTTCTGGCCTCCTGTGGAAGGCAGAACCGTTCCTATCTTCACGAGCATTTCTGGAGCTCCCTTTTCCATGCATCAGGTCATCCACCATGTGGAAAAAGCAGCCTTGTTTAAAGGGTGCAACACTCATTTAGAGGACAGAGAAGTTCAAGGTGAGCCCCAAAACTTTATAGGACATCTGTGAGCTCATGGTGTCCAGGAGGGGCAAATGTGAAGGCTAAAAACCTATCAGCTTTTTGGGTCAACCTGTTCATAGAATTATGGAATCATTTAGGTGGTTGAAAAAGATCATCAGGTCCAACCATCATCCTAACACTATGGAGTCCCATCACTAAACCATGTCCCTCAGTTTCACATCCATACGTATTTCCAATACCCCCAGGGATGGTGACTTCAGCACCTCCCTGGGCAGCCTGTTTCAATGCCTGACCACACTTTGCATGAAGAAATTCCTCCTGATATCCCATCTAAACCCCCCCTGCTGCAACTTGAAGCCGTTTCTGCTCAGCAAAGTCAGCACAGAGGGAGCAACCCAAAAGCAAACTTCTAGGTGGATGCCGAGGTCACTCTGAGCGGCACTGAATGGCCTCTCTGCACTTCTCGCTCCCTCCAATAAATATTTCAAGGGCTGTGCTGTTTGGCATCATTACATAATAAGCGATGTCACTCTGCCGTCACGCTGTCCTATTCTTGTCACTCCACAGCAGAAGCGATCAGCTGATGCCAGGCGGCATGCATTTGGAGAAACAGTGCTCGTGCAGATTGGCAGTTGTGTGCATTTCTGGAATTATCAACAACAGTTAGTTTCTGTCACCACTTACGAAAAACATGGCACAGCTACTGAAATAAGTGAGCACTTAAGGGAAACCCAGACCTTTTATATCTGCCACTTATTTCCTGATTATCTTCCTGGAGGTCAGGCCCTTCATTTTGACACTTAATGAATAAAATGCCCACGTTGCAGGAAATGGGATAATGAATTGTGAAAAGACATAATCAGCAATGACTAAATAATTAAGGGAATTGAAATGTAGAGTCATGTGGGAATGTATTAATAATAACATGATTTTTCCATATGCTAAAAAATTCTGCCTGTTTTTAGAAAATCAGTCATCACACATGCTCTGTGGCAAAAAAAAAAAAATTAATATAGACTAATAGGAACTGTAATTAGATGTTCTGCTTTTAAACAGCTGAATAAAAGATGAAATCATATAGAAAGTATATTTAGATACAAGCCAGAAAGTAAACTGATTATTATTCATAGTGCTGTTAATAGGAGCCATAATTTATGCATCTAGTGGGAATCATGTTAGGCAATTAGGAAAGGGAGTCACACTTGACTTCCCTTCATGCATTTACATATTTATATATTTTTCTATATCTCACCAATGTTTCCGACTTTCTTGTTACCTTTAATCCAAAGAACTGCTTGGGATAATACCTTCTGGAGAGAAATTCTCTGCTGGAATCCAAAGTTGGCCTTCACTTAGATTAAAGAAAATTGCACCAGTTCCTCTTTGATCATCTTCGTCACCTGACACTGGACTTTTGCAGGTCCCCAGTACGACATGAAGAATGGCATTTTTTAATTTCTGGCAGCACTTCACCTTCAAAGGCCATTGACAGAGGTGATGACTGCCATCAGGCTGGGCTAGGCCACTCCCGCTGCCTTTGCCTGGATCACCCTCAGCCTGCTTACTGGGACCCCAGTGTAGTGCTTAGTCTCTGTGGTCTGCTCCTAACAAAACCTGGGATCCAATAGCCTACCAATCCCCCTCATCCAAAGATGAGGATTTTAGTTTCAGTTGATGTTGCCGTGTTTGTGGAACTGTTAGCCCTTCATATATATTTAATTTTTTCAGCAGCTCAAAGCCAGGATGATTTATGCTTATTATGTGCAACAACACGGTTTTTGTTTTCATCCAAAGGTATCCTAGTATCTAATCCCATGTTAATGCAATCTCTCCATGATCCAATAAAATATGGGTCAGCCCAAGAGGGCAGCATGGCCAGATATGTTTGAACAGATGGGTGGATGGAGGAACAGAGAGCTGCCACGGTTTGCTCAAGGTAAAAAGCAAGTCAGTGGCAGAGAGATTAAAATTCAAAGCATGAGATCAACAGAGGATTAAGGGCCACGTTCATCTGCTTCATTTCCAAACGTGTATAACATGTACCTCAGAAAATCTGCAAGTATCTCTGGGTGGAAATATTCAGCTCATGGCTCTCAGCAAGGAGAGGCAGGGACACTCTCTGAGGATAAGGAGAAGACCCACAGGGCCCTCACTGAGAGGTAGACCAAGAGCTGGGAGGGGGACTGCTCCTACAATGGCAGCTGGGCTGCAAGGCTGTTTCACAGCTCACATGTGACCATGTGTGCTGGGTACCAAGGTAGGGCCAGACCCTGAGCCACATGCCCACTCCCCATATGCCAAACCCCAGGTACTCCCAGCCATGCCTGACATGATTCCCAAAGTGTTACCAGTCCTAAACTTTGTTTCTTCCTGGACTCTTCATTTCTGGCTCTTCTAAGGCTGCTCTTGTCACCACTTTGCTAGGTGTGATGCTTCCTGGGAGCAAATCAGTGCATTCCCAGGGTGCGGGATGCTCTTCCCCCCCTCACCCCTCCTGGAGACCAGGATCTGATGTCCTGGCACGGCCACCTGGCTGCAGGGTTGCATTTTGGCTGCGGATCATCTCCCATAATCGGGCTGGCGACTGCTGCCCTGGTGCCGCTGGGGTCTGGTGCCAGCTGCTCCCCCCACTGCCTGGGCTGCAGATGGCCCTACCAGTGCCCATCGACAGCCCTCTCTTTCGTCTGTCCTGCCACCAGCAGCACTGCCATCCTCTTCACCTTCCAGTTCAGGTGCATTAAGCTACAAGGAAGAGAAAAATGTGGTTAAAAGGAACAGATGCATTCCCATGCATTCCAATAATGCCATTTTTTATCAGACAGTGGGTGGTTTTCACCCTTCTTAGCCATCCACAGCGTGTTTTCCCCCCCGCACTGGCATTGCATAGGTCTGGCTCATTACGTCTGCTCTCCGCAGCAGCATGATACCTTGGGATGGATTCTGCAGGCTTAAAATAGAAACATTCCTGCTTGCTATTGCTGATGTATCATTGGGTAATCATTAAATAAATTCGGTGTTTTACTGCATTAACAAAAACACATGATTGTTTAACAGAGTATATTACAGAAGATGGAGGCTTTAATGGTCTCTATGGATTTTTAGTTTGTAAGAGTACATTATGAAGCTGTCTTGGTAGGGTGCTGTTTTCATATGTGAAAGAAGTTACTGGCGTTATACATCATTTTTATATCTTGTTGCTAGGCAACATATCATAGTGCAGTTATTGCAAAGGTGTCTGCTTCCTCGTTAAAAATCTTCATGTTGCTCCTTAATTCTGCAAAATTAGCTCTGTTATTGATCTCATCCTGCTTCCTCAGATATCCATTGATTGAGAGTTCATCCATTAGGTTTTGGAGAAATAGAACAGTTTTCTATTAACCGAATTTGGGGTCAGAACCTCAAGCATATGCATTAGTGCTAATCTGTAGTTTCCCCGTTTGTCACGATTTGTTTTCATGCAGGGAGCTGTGTGTTTCTGTTCACTTGGGATTCAAAATCAGAGAAGTAATTTGGGTGGTGGCGTATTTATGATCTCTGACAGCCAAGCTTAAATAAACAGCAGCAACAAAAGCAGAGGCTACCCCAGGTGTGCTGGGGAAGGTCTGAAAACTCCCTTTAAAACTCACTGCTTCCTCACTCCGAGATAATGTGTGGTTCCTGCTTTCAGCACCCTTCTGTTCCAGCATTTCTCCCATTCATCATCACACCTCCCAAGCTTCCTTCAGTTGGAGAAAGCTGTCTGCCAGGGCCATATGTGCTCCCCAGAGGCAGGGGTGGCTCTGGCACGTGTCCCCACAGTGTCTCATGCGGAACAAGGACACGTGGTGAGGCTGCCAGCTCCACACTCTGCTCCAGCACGGGGGGAGCCGGGGGCTTCTGCAGACCTCCATGTGCAGCAAATGGCTCTTTATTATCCTCATCCCTCATGCCTTTGTTACTAGCATATTGTAATTACTTTCATTAACCAGGCTTAATGCAGCGGCGGTTGGTGTAGCTACTGTTCATTTTGGGGCAAATAGTACCGTTATAATATCAGGCTTTAATTAAGCCATTTTGGATAAAAGCTGGTGTGCTAAAAGCCTCTAAAAATGCTGTTCCAGGGTACACACCCACACAACAACCAGTAAATCAATGAAATTTCATCTTGCCTCTCTCTTGGAAGATGTAATATGGCATGTGCTGTTGGGGCAGTTATTTCTAAAGGTATGTGCTCCAGAGGAGAGGGGTGTGAAGGAAACATGAAAGAAGTTCGTTACTTCACAGTCAATCAATCAATTTCCTTTTAAAAAAATCTGCAAATAATTCTGGCAGTGTTTTAAAATTGATGGTTATGTGTTCATTTTTGAATTTCACACCTGGAGCACTCTGGGCATTCTCCCAATAGCAGCAAGGTTCAAATCCCAGAATCACAGCATCACGGGAGTTGGAAAGGACCTCTGGAGATCACTGAGTCCACCCTGCTGCAAAAGCAGTTCCCTTCAGTAAGTTATACAGAAAAGTGTCCAGGCAGATCTGGAATATTTCCAGAGAAGGAGACTCCACAACCTCTCTGGGCAGCCTGTTCCAGTGCTCCATCACCCTCACAATAAAGAAGTTCTTCCTCATTCTCATGTGGAACTTCCTATGTTCCAGTTTGTACCCACTGCCCCTTGTCATGTTGCTGGGCACCACCAAAACAAGCCTGGCCTCATCCTTTTGACACCTGCTCTTTAGATATTTATAGGCATTGATAGGATCCCCTCTCAGTCTTCTCCAGGCTGATTAGTCCCAGGTCTCTCAGACTTGTTTCCCCAACTTGTTTCCCTGTACTCAGAAGGGAATGGTCAGGGCAGCTCACAGCAGCCTTCTTTTTCCTCTAACTACAAAATACACTTTTAACATTTAGGCCTCAGGATCATACAACACCTTTAAAACAATTTCTCCAACATTTGTGAGGCAATAACTAGTGAAAACTCTACATTTTTTCCCTCTGCACTACATCTCTGGGCTATGACATGCAAACAAGAGTTTTGGTACATCTGAGAAGTCTGGCCAGACTATCTCTAAATCCTCTTTCTTTGATTGCTTGTGTCAGAAAATCTTTTTCTTCCTCAGGATGCTCAAGAGAAGATAATCTCCAGCTAACCCTGATAGTAGTGAGTGATGAATATCCAACCTGACCAGCTTGGACTAATTCCTTTTTCCCCCATCTTTGATGTCTCTGAGGCAACACTGTTAAAACAGATGCAACTCACTGTAGTGCAAGGTGTGTTGACAGAGAAAAGAACCTTCTTTACATTTCAGTGTCTGTTTATCCATTAAGTCTTTTTTTTATTTCGTAAGTTTTGCCACTTTGCCTCTTTATAGTTACTTTGGTATACATGAAAACCCCTGCAAAGTTGATGGCATCACTTCATGCCCAGTGAAGTCATTTTTATACTTAATGGTTGTTTGTTTAATTCATGGAAAATTTCCACCATAGATAAGTTGGCTCAGTTAACCACATGTTTCTCTATGCAAAAGGCAGAGAGAAGTCTCTCTCAACCCACATTCACATTAAAGAATTAACCAAGACAATTTACCTGAGTCCTGGGGAACAAGGCTTTTTTTTTCCATTTTGTCAAGGAGACATGTCTTTCAAGACAATGCATATTTCTTGCTGCCATCCACTGATCATAGAATCATAGAATCATCTGAGCTGGAAAGAACCTCTGAAGGTCATCAGGTCCAACTCTCCTGCAGTGAGCAGGGACGCCTACAGCTAGATCATGTCCTGAGTGTCTTCAGGGATGGGGCATCCACCACATCTCTGGGCAACCTGTCCAGTGCCTCACCACCTTTATTGTATCAATGTAAATCTCCCCTAGTTTAGTTTGAAACTATTTCCCCTTGCTCTGCTGAAGAGTCTGTCCCCTTCTTTCTTACAACTCCCCTTTAGGTACTGAAAGGCCACTCTCAAGTGTCCCTGGAGCTTTCTCTTCTCCAGGTTCAGCAGCCCCAGCTCTCTCAGCCTGTCCTCATAGGAGAGGTGTTCCATCCTTTGGATCATTTTTGTGGCCCTGATAAGGTCTGTAAAATCCATCAACTTAGCTTTTCAGGGCTCTACAGAGATTTGTGGATGAAGAAAATCTCTGTGATCAGGAAGAGACATATTGCCAACTTCTGTTTGCTATGCACTTCAATAAAAATACAGGATGTTTTACTCCATAAAATTATCTGCTTCCCCACTGGATCTCTTGATGCCCATAATTCTTAGAAAACTCTAGTAGTAGGCTGGATCAGGGTGATTTTGTTTCTCCAGTGTGATGAATCTGCCAGCCCTGTCTGTTGCCATTCTGCGAATTTTTGTCTCTGAGAACCAGAGCCAAATTTGACACTTGGTGCCAGCCAGCATCTGATAGTCCAAGGTTTTTTTGAAAAAGCTCTTCAAGATATCTTAGTGCCTAGAGAAGACCCCTCTAAAAGCTAAATGCAAGAAGTGTATGGTCTGGATTGCTTCCCAGTTGTTTGCCCTCTGATCAGCTCAGTGAAAGCACATCTATCAGCTTTTTTGTTGCGGCCCAACAGCAGGGTCACATCCACTCATGTGATGGTTTTGGCCTTGACACTTTCACTGCAGTCAGTTCTGCTGGGAAACAAAATAAAAGGAACACTGAGTTGATCTGCAGCTTCAACCATGGGGCCATTTGCTTGCATCTATTTTTCTATATTGTCAAACATAGCATTTCATGGCCCTTTCTTTTCTTGACCCAACTTATCAACAGTTGGATAGGATATAGAGGTAGCTGGTGCCTCTGATTAGCCCACTTGTTAAATGCACTGTGATATTTCTAAGAAAAACAAATAAAAATTGCAAATATGCCCAATAGCAGTTGGGCTGCCAAAACAGTGGTATGTAATCTTGCTTCCATGTATTGTTTCCTGTCTCTGCATCCATCTTGAGTTTCATCTAACATATTTAGGCTGCCAGCTGCTTGGGGCAGGAGCACAGCATGTGTGTGGAGCACTTTGCTGAGTGTGTCCAGAACATAACTAATCAGTACATAACTAACCAATGCTTCTGCTCATGATTATCACATCCCAAAGTGAGACTGTTTGCAGACAGTATGTATTCCCAGCTGAGAGGAGAGCCTGTTCTTTGTTTGCCAAGGTACTGAGACCTGCTTTTTAATGTTGTTTACTCATTTACTTCTCCAAGACCTCAATTCCAGTTGCTAAAAACAAAGACTGACACTGATAAAGTTGTCCTCCATTGCTCTTTGGGTAACATTTCTCCTATCACATCTGGATTTAAAATGCTGCTTGCTTGCTACCAGAAATGAGGTCTTTATGGGTCAGCACTTGGAGGAGCAGAGCAGTTTCCTCAGAGCTAGCTGTGGTTCATAACAAAATGTTTTCCACACAGACTCCACAACCAACCTCTCTTCCCTGCCAACTCAAAATCCAGCACCCTGGGACACCTTACTGGAGAAGGTGCCAAGTTATAAATGGCATTCCCACTCCAGCCTTACCACTGGAGCTGAAAGGGTCGCTGTGCAGAAGATGCACTTGGGGCTACCTTAGATGTTGCTGCTGTAGAGGAAACTATTGTATCATGCACAATAAACTTGCCCCTGGAGCAAAATCAATGTGGATGGCCTCTCTTCAGGAACAACAGTTAACGTTGGGTAGGCTACCTTTTTTCCCCCTCATTCTGTAATTAGACTTCACAATTATGTAGTTTAATCTAATTAAAGTAATGATGCAATTATACAATAATTGATACATAATCAACATGCAAAAACCTGCATAAGTATTATTTAACCAACAGAGGAAATTCTAGATGAACCTTTTCAATCTCTTAAAAGTATATCACTTTAGCAGACAGCTCAAGGGAGGGATTTGGCCTACTCAGGCATTTTTAAATACTTACTGCCACCAGAAATATCCTATTTTGCTATTCCTGAGCAACCCACTTTCATTGACTTCAACAGGAGCTGCCTCTGAGCACCCGTAGACACGAGTAAAGCCTCTGAAAGCCTCACCACAAGTACCTCATTCAAAGATAGCAGATTGCTTCAAAGCAATGTCAGGAATGCCTAATACTAGATTGCATACTATTAGAGATTATAAAAAAGAATTCTCATTGTCAACTACATTGTCAACAAACTTTACCACTTAAGATCTTTTGTAAAAAGTAAACAAAAACTACCTCTTTATTATTCAAAATAACTGTGCAAAGTGAGCACCACACGTATGCACTATGCTTACAGATGCATAAACGAGGCTTGAGCTTTGCATACATCCAAGGTCTCATGCACCAAAATCATCAGAACATGCACATGGTGTGGATGCTGGAGTCCTCACTCTAATCATGGAATTGTAGAATCATAGAATGGCCTAGGTTGGAGAGGACCTTAAAGATCACCCAGTTCCAACCCCCTACTGTGGGCAGGGCTGCCCCCCACCAGCTAAGGCTGCCCAGTGCCCCATCCAACCTGGCCTTGAGCGCCTCCAGAGATGGGGCATGAACAGGAACCTATTTTCCTGCATTGGCTTATTTTTTTCCTGAAGCAGATAGACTGAGAAGCCTGTGTTTCATTGTATAAGGAAGTTAGCTGTATCTGTAACAGCCAAAGACCCGTGTTCTGAAATGACATCAGAGACTTGGGGGCTTGGCTGATAAGAAATGGGATTTCTTCTCATCTTTGGATAAAATTTCTGTTAACGCAGTCTCCATCTCCTTACTGCTGTGCTGTGAACTGTGTATCCTTTAAGGCTTTTCCCACCTGTGATTTGGCTGAACATCAGTGATATTTTAGCCATGTTTTGGAAAGCACTGTGGAATCAAACTCATGCACATTTGTATAACGCTCTATATTTAATCCGGTGAGTCTGGATGCATGATAAAATGAGAATGCCCTGTCCCTTTCTTTATCTCTGTTGCATAACTCATGCTTTAAACCAGGTACATTATCCTGTGAGACACTATATGGCAAGTTTGTTGGAAATGCTGTGTAGCTGTGTTAGTAAAATAGAAATTTCAGAGGAAAATATGAATGTTCCCTGATAAGCAGTCACTTGGGCTTTTTCTGTTGTTGTTTTTTTTTTGCATGATTTGCTACTAAGGATATAGCTTAAAGTGTTATTACCCATATGTGCAGAAGTATAATTTTGATTTGATCCATATTCTCTTTAATGCTGAAACTGTTGAAAAAAACCTTTTTCAATTTGGTTTCAAATCCAAACATGATGGTTTTACAGTTATCTTTTAATTGTCAATATTCATATTGCTAGTATAAGTGTTTGTGTTGTCAGCCATAATCTTCTTTTTCATGATAGACACTGCAAATGTGTAAAAAAAGCATGCAACTGAATAGTTGCTTGTTCATGTTGGTATAAATTCATTTCTGTCTACAGAAGTCAAAGAGGGCTTGCACATCTGTCCCACAATTTCCAAGCTTTAGAGGAACTCACTGGTGCTGAGGTGACCCCCTGATCACAGCCGAGGGTCACATAGAGAGCATCTTTGTCTTCGACCATTTTTCTTCCACACCTTTGGTGATACCTAAAAGGTGTGATTGCTTCATAGACAGAAAAAGGCCATTCACCTGCCATTCTTAGGTGAAATTCACTAGGTCCTCCTGGTAACAGATATTAGGAGACAAAGAAATCAAGATAAACACAGCCATGAGCTACAGAAAAACTCAGCAATCACACCACTGCACGTACTTGCAAGCAAAATAAATAAATAAATGTTGTTATATATGTAAATATTCCATGAAATAATTCAGCATAAAAGTCTAATGCCCAGGTATTTTACAGCTCTGCTTACCTTTGTTGCTGAGGTCTCTGTAATGTAGCTCACAGGGAACACCACACCACTCATTTTCATAGAATCACAGAATAACGGAACAGTTTGGGTTGGAAGGGACCTCATAGCCCACCCAGCCCCAACCCCTGCCGTGGGCAGGGCTGCCCCCCACCAGCTCAGGCTGCCCAGGGCCCCATCCAACCTGGCCTTGAGCACCTCCAGGGATGGGGCACCACAGCTTCTCTGGGCACCTCACCACCCTCTGAGTAAAGAATTTCTTCCTAACATCAAGCATTAATTTCTTCTCTTTTCATTTAAAGCCCTTCCCCCTATCTCTCTAGCCATTCCACCAATCTTTGTCTGCATCACTTCAACAGTAAACTCACTCACATTTGGCATAGGAACTTGAGCAGCAGTTTGGTAATTCTGATAGGCTAGGGGCTGCTGTCTTTGGTCAAGATGCAGTAACAGACAGAGTACAGCTGATCTCATATTGCTGGGTGTGATTTAAAGGGAAATCTTTGAAAGAAGTATAACTGCCTGAATTACTACTCTTTTATATGTTTTTAAATGAGAATGTAAAGGCCAAGGGCATTTTTTCCTATTTAATACCATTAAATCCATCATTAAATCTCTCACTGAACACTGGCTGAATTTAATGGTGCCCTGAAGTGCCAATGCTGATGCCTGACTGTGTTAATATTGTTGTATATACAGATACAATAAATAACACTTAGCTAAGATAGTATTAGCAACCATAATGGGTGCATCAATACAAATAGCTGTACTAATGAGATTAAGCATTAGAAACCAATGGCAGTGTGAATCTAGGCACTGGGGCTAAAATATGGATAGGGATTCAACACATTGAACCTATCAGTAAAACCAAACAGACTCTACTAAAAGCTTTACTGCTAGTTGGCATTAAAGGTTTAATTTGAAAGTACAGTTTTTATATTTTCTCATCTCACTTTATAACGTGCTCTGGCTTAAAACTTCAGCCTGTCTTGTGCGCAGGTAATATCCATGTTTCTGTTTGCTGGATAATCTCTGCAAAACCCGTGGCGGGCCGCTCTGCATTGCCATGCTTAACCTGTTATACTTGGTGAGCATGATTCAGCTCTGGGAGGACTAGGTTTGTACCACAGGTGTTTTTCATGCCTCAGATTCTGAATGCAAGATGTTGAGGATGTTCCTCCTTTATGCTTTCATGGCTTGAAGGAGAAAAGATCTGTGTTGTGATCTTTCTTCTGATGGGTTTCTACGTATGGTAAAGATCTGAAAGATATATCCACTGCTGTGTTTTACTAAGAAAATTTTCCAAAGTGAAAATAAAAGAAGTGACCTAAGGGACTGCCTTTAATCATCAGGGGTGAAATCCTTAAGATTCATTTAAGGGTTAAGTGGAAATTAATTAATAGCTAGACATGACATGGACCTTCTTTGTGCAGCGAAATGCAATTTGATGGTTCTACTGAAAAGTAACAAAAGAAATTAACATTTATTGCCAGAAAACAACATTTTATGACTTCTGAGGTTTTAAATTTGCAAGACTAAGGCTTCTCTTCCTGATTCCCTGCTCTCTAGAAACTCAGTAACGTAATTAAAAAGCGATAACGGTGCGACCTGTTTCCTTTTTCTTTATGTATTACTTTAATTTTTCCTCATGATTTCTATGAGGTAAAAAAGAAAATACATACATTCTCATTTTTTTACATAGCAGCAAAAGAATGTTAATTTTGCTGTAAAGTGAAAAAATAAATCATGTGCAGTTAAGAGCTCAAAAATAAACAAGCGTTTGTAGCCAGCTTACTTCCTTGCATAACTCTGTCATGACACAGCCCATAATTTTGAAATTACCTACTGTTTTCTGGCAAACATCTTTAGGAATACTTTAGAGAGTTGTAAAAACTTTTCTTAGTGTCATTTTTCATAACATTCTAGCTCTAAAACCAAGCCGTCTTCATACAAAGATTCTCATAGAACATCACTGGCGAATACCTAGAAATGGTGAGGCAGAACGATGCAGTAGATCAGGAAGGCTTTCTGTGGGTATAGATCATTCATCTGTTCGAGCTGAGTTGCTTCATTACCAGCCTACTTACAAACTGTTTCAGGGATCCTTTTTTTTTTTTTTTCATTTAAAATAATTCATTTCACTTGGTTTTAAACAAATCAGATAAACCTAAAGGCATTTCATTTCAGTTAAAACCGAAGCAGTCATGCAGTCTCTAATGTTCATTACGTTAATGGTTTTAAACCACTGCATTTTTTTTTAAATAGTTGTGAATTGCTTATGCAGACAGTGTCTACAATAACAAATAAGACACTGGTGTTACACTTCTTTGTAATGAAACAAAGGAAGTAATGGATGGAGTCAGAACGTGTGATTTAGAAACAGAGTTAAGGCTTCAGTGTATGTTTTCATATATTCTCTTACTTTTTCCAAGCCTGGCATTTTCACCCTCAGTACTTTTTGTGACAGGAAAATGATGAGTTTCTCTTAGGTGATTTTCCGACTGAAGAGTCTTTCAACCTTAATTCTATTTTTATGTGTTTTACCTCATAATGGTAGTATAGTACTTACAGAGATTACAAGGGTGCTGTGATACTTAATTCAAGTTTGTAGACTACTTTGCAAATGAAAGACAGTGTGTACAATAAGCACTAAATGTTATTGTTTCAGGGCTTAAAGCAGGCAGAGCTAAAGACAATGGTAGCTTTGAAGAACCCACTTAATGTAAACACTAGATAACAGTGAATTGCACAGTTAAAGAAAGGTCTCCTTTACTGTTCCATGGGCATGCTTGAAGCTCAAGCAAAACTCAATTCACAATCAAGAAATGCCAGACTGCTTAGGGATAACTGGGGGCAAACAAAGGGGCCCTGCTTACCTGCATCAGATTTCTAAAGGCCATCCTGTGTAGCACAGAGAAGTGGCAAGTGCTGTGTCATGCTCCTGATGGCATGATGGGGGGCAGTGGCAGCCCAGGTGGGAGAAATGCCCTTGCAAAGGCTTCCAGAAGAACTTTGCCACTGGCAAACCTAATATTTGCCACATAGCCACAAGGGACTGGCCTCAGGCCCTCTTCTCCCACTTTCCTGTCTTTTCAAGGCTCAGATCTGTGTCTCTTTTCCAAGGCTGTCACAGCATAAAGCCTTGAGGTTACACACAGGAATAGGTTTCCCAGAGAGGTTGTGGATGTCCCATCCCTGGAGGCATTCAAGGCCAGGCTGGATGTGGCTCTGGGCAGCCTGATCTAGTGGTTGGCGACCCTGTCCATGGCAGGGAGGTTGGAAGTAGATGATCATTGTGGTCCTTTTAACCCAGGCCATTCTCTGATTCTATGATCTTATGGTCTAGTTCCAACCCCCTGCCATGGGCAGGGCTGCCACCCACCAGATCAGCTGCCCAGGGCCCCTATCCAACCTTGAGTGCCTCCAGGGATGCGTCAGAAACTGAGACTCAGACAGTTTGTAAGATGGGAACTGGGGAAGCAATGTCAGTCCTGCTGTAAGTGAAGATCAAGTTTGTGACCACCTGAGGAACCTAAACATCCATAAGTCCATGGGTTCCAATGAGTTGCATCCTAGAGTCCAGAGAGAATTGGCTGATGTAGTCTTCAAGCCACTCCTGATGATATTTGAAAAGTCATGGCACTCAGGTGACATCCCTGGTGAATGGAAAAAGGCAATGTCACACCCATTTTTAAGAAGGGTAGATAGGACAACTCAGGGAACTACTGGCTGGTTAGCCTTGCCTCATTACTGAGGAAGATCATGGAACAGATCCTCCTGGAAGTTGTGCTAAGGCACATCGAAGAGAGGGATGTGATTCAGGACAACCAGCATGGCATTATTAAGGCTAGGTCCTGCGTGACCAACATAGTGGCCTTCTGTGATGGTGTAACTGCATCAGTGGACAAGGAAAGAGACCCTGATATCATTTATCTGGACTTCAGTAAGGCCTTTGACATGATTCCACATACCAGCCTACTCTCCAAATTGGAAAGATATGGATTTGATGGGTGGACTGTTCAGTGGATGAGGAACTGGTTGCAAGATCGTAACCAAAGAGTAGTGGTCAGTTCAATGTCTGGATGGAGATCAGTGACAAGTGGTGTCCCTCAGGGGTCAGTACTGAGACCAATGTACTTTAATATCTTCATCAATGACATTGACAATAGGATCAAGTTCTATGATCCTATGATTCTGTGGAGCATCCACAGCTTCTCCGAGCAACCTATTCCAATTTGTACTGGGTGGTGTTCACTTTGTGCAGGGATGGGGTCTTAGGAAAGCTTCAGGGATTTCAAATGGAGAGCGTGTCCAGTGGGACATCTCTACTCAATTATTTAGTGATTTTGAACAGACCACCGGTGCATCATTTCTTCCTCTTCTCTTATCTCACTTTGGCTTTGAAACACATTTTGGATCAAATCATCCAAACATTAGCACTGCAAGATGTCAAAAAGAAAAGGAAATCACCTATCTAAAATACTGACAGATATTCTTGTCCTCAAAAGTTTCTGTCAATTCACAGATACCTAAATTCACCAGTTGAAAGTGCAGTTCTATAGTAGTTTTGAGAAGGCTGAACTACATGTTTTATCATTTCCAAGAGAACCTCTACCACTGTACTGTGAAAGCTTTGTGAATTCATTTTTACTGTGGATTAAGTCCCAAAGTTATCTAGTAATTTGTCTAAGTGGGGCAGTCCTAGATCTCCAAATCTCTGCCCACTTGTGCTGGCATTTCTACCAGCACCCAAGCTTTCCTCTGCCAGCCGCAGTGCCAGCACTCTTCCAGGCTGAGACAGAATCCAAATGCCACTCTTTGGGAGAAAAATGTGATGTAAATGTAGCCAGTCAACAAACCAGCTTGCTACCCACAACATTAAAATGGAAAACCTAAAATTGGATTATGTATACAATTAAGGAAAGCATTTCAAATGATCATAGATGACCTTTCTAAAACATCAATGTCTTTTTAATGTGAAAGTATTAAAAGGTCATGTGGAAACTTAAGGAGGGTAGGGAAGAGAGGCTTTATGCACACTTCAGCCTCACCCTGTTAAGCAGACAGCCAAGATACAGAAATAAGGTAGCACGTTCAGATTTGCAGATAGAGCCACAACCTATGAGATTTTGATGAACTGAAGAAAAAAAAAACCCTCCAAAATAAAGAACATGAATTCTACTTTAGGTATATTTTAGGTGTGCATCTGAACAATGTGTTTTATCACACAGTCTGACTGGCATTCTTGCCAGCATAATAATCCAGGTAACTACAGCCACTCTCCCCTGTTTCGGGCCCATTATCTTGTATTTGACTAGAGCATACCATTCTGAAAAACATCTTTTCTTGATCTGCAAACTTTAAGGGATGAAGACTAAGCACCATGTCCCAGCAGTGAAAGACCAGGTCATGAGACATTATTCTTCTTTACTTAAAAATGATTTGTCTGTTTCTAGCCATTGGTTTATGATACAAGAAGTTAGTAGCTGTCTAGAAGTAAGTTTTCCAAGAGTCGTGTTAGAAATAGGGGTTTGTTTGAGGGTTTTTTCCCTCACTTTGAAGATGCTCATGTAGTTCAAGCATAGTTCCTCTTACTCTAACAGCACTGATCTCTGTAAATCTGTCATCTTTTTACAACTTCTGTCTGTTTCTAGCATTTTTGAAGAAATGTGTACAGAGGAAACAGCCTGTTCCAGCATCAGCCTCACAAATTCAACTGTGCTGTTCCTCCCTTTTACAAACACATAATGATTGAAAGGTTTTTTTGTGTGTGAGAATGTGAGATATTGGGAGGATATTTTCAGTCGCCTATGCACTGGTGATGTCTAACTCCTTTCTGAGTCTAGTGTTCCATTTTGCCAGAAGTATCTGGTGTTCTCCATTCATAAATATGAGTTTGTCCATGTTCAGCTCTGTACATGTCTGTACTCTTAGCTGAACTGGTCTCTGTCAGCTTCAGCCACCGCTTTGTGCAGCTGTACTCCTTCTAGGATAAGAATCATCAAGATTTAATATCTTTCTGTCAATTCAGATCTAGGAGGTACATGAGCAGCCGTGAGAACAGATGGTTGAATTCACATACACTGAAGCACGCAGTGCTACACTGATTTCTTAATCTCATTCAGGATAAATGCCTTGTATATGAACAGATTCCGCAAGTTGTCAGAGCATCATAAACAAAATTGTTAGCTAATTACAGTCAGCCACATCCGTGCAAGGTTGTCCAGGCAGGATTTACAGGCTGCTTTGCCTTGCAGAACCTGTATATGCTACAGAAGGGAAAAGGGAAGGAGAGCAACTGCCTTGGTGCTCAGATTCACAGCTTGAGGTCCCAGCCTGCTGCAATATTTTTCCTGTAAATTTAGCACATTTCTTCTACCGTTGTTAAGAACATTGCATTTCATGCAATGTCTTTCCATAACATAGCACACGGTCACTGCTGTACTACCCATACGTTTGTGAAGCTTAAAATATTCAATCAGTTGGCTGAGGAAGCGGAGCTAAAATTATAGATTCACACCCACTGATGAGTCTCCACTATAGATGCTTAAAAGCACTCTTTATACGAGCCCTTGGGCTACCAGGGGCTATTGAATCTTTCTGGCACCCCAGCCCTCTTAAGCTGGTTTCACAAGTATGATAGACTGGGCCAATCTGATGACCTGTTATTTGACCTTCTGTCCAGGGGATGAATCGGGACCACCAACGTACCTATCTGAAAGCTTTCAGCCTCACACAGGGCAAGAATCCTGACCAAAAAAAAAAAAAAAAAAAAAGTATAGTTTTATAAAAGTGGATTTTTTAGCAAGACCCTGCAAGTCTTTCTTTCATTACCTCCTTGCATTCAGCAGCATATTTTTGTCTGGATAAAGGAATGTTTGTATTTGAACATTACATGCATTTGTGGCAAATATATTTCAGTGTTTCTAAATATTTACCATGGCAGTATTTTTGTCTTCTCCAAACCACAGACGTTTTTTGTAGTAAATGTGTCCGTTTCGTAGCTTTCCTCTGTTTCTTTGTCCACATTAATACAATCATCTGTCAAATACAGCGTAAGACCCTAACCAGTGTCTTCATCTTCATTGCCAATAGCCTACATTTTAATTTCTTGAAGTGTTTCCAGAACAGTCCTGAGGCCGCTACTGTTGCTTTGTTAGCAGACTGCAGAATTAACATGCTTGTTACCATCTCTGAAAATGTCAACTATGTGCACTTTTTCATTATTATTTGAAATCATGCAGAGATCTGGACCTTGAAGTATCCTAGGTCTCTTACCTTCCTCTTTCTCCTCCCCCCACTCCCAAGAGGCAGCTATTCATCTTCATTAGCCACTTCTGTTAGCTTGCTGCCAACTGAGACCAGAAAACTAGCTGCATCAGTCTTGCATGGCAATTCAGGAATTAGAATCCACAGTCCTTGGGTGCAGGAGGTTAATGCACTAATAAAGATTGCACCTTGATTAACCACATCGTCTCAGCTTGCCCGAGCAAGGCTGGTTCTCAGTTTGTCATATCATATGGCCCAATGCATTCATTTAAAAACATAGCTTTGTAACTAAGATCACAGACAGATCACAGATTCATCTCAGGAACCAGAGGAGCAATTTTGTTCTTTTTTTTTTTCATTTCAGTGAAGAATACTTTAAAGTTTTTAAGGAAACCAACTGCCTTCTGTTCTATGGTATACCTGTAGGGCTACAGGTTGTTTCTTTCCTGATAGTAAGAGGTAAGAAATCTTTCTGGCTTTAACTCAGATATGAGAGATCATGGCACAGTTTACACTCTAGTTAACATTTGCTTTTAGACTCAAGCCACCATTCTCTTGGATATCTTTATCTTCCCCTGGCCTTATCAACTCATTTGTACCACATAAAATACAATTTGCAAGACTCTCTATTAAAGAATTATAATCATACAGTGAAGGGCCTAAATAAATCAGTTCATTGAATGGCTGAAGCATTCTTTTTTATATTTACTGGATTGTCAAGCTTTGACTAAATGGTGCGGGTTATTCGCAGGATGGTTCCACTAAAGCAGTGATAACATATTCCAAACGGAAACTTATTGCATTGGCATTTGTGATTTGCTATAAGAGTAACCTGATCCGCAGATCACGTTACAGATGTTCATGATTTGGAGTGTTTTAGTTTTGTAGATACCAAACATCTGGAGATTTAATGCTGAACACATTCTTTAATGCTGCAGTCTGCAAAACCTGACCTTCTCACTTTACAAAGGCCTACTTTTCTTTTCCTTTGTTTTCCTTCCCTCCCCTTCTTCTTTCCCTTCCCCTTCTCCTTTCCCTTCCCTTTCCCCTCTCCTTTTTCTTTCCCCTTCCCCTTCTGCTTCCCCTTCCCCTTTCGCTTCCCGTTCCCCTTCCCCTTTCCCTTTTCCTTCCCCTTCCCCCTTCCCTTTCCCTTTCTCTTTCCTTTTCCCTTTCCCTTCCCCTTTCTCTTTCCCTTCTTCCCCTTCCCTTTCCCCTTTCCCTTTCCCTTTCCCTTCCCCTTCCCCTTTCCCTTCCCCTTCCACTTTCCCTTCCCCTTCCTCTTTTCTTCCCTTTTCTTCCTTTCCTTTCCTTCCCCTTTTCTTCCCTTCCCCTTCCTTCCCTTGTGTTCCCTCATATGTAGAGCACCAACACACACATAGAGTCTTGTTTCCATCAACCAACTTCAGCTGATGCCCACATGTGTGGGTCTGAAGAACCAAGCACAGCACAGATGACACAGTCACAGGCTTCACAATTGCTTATGTTTCCTTAAAACAAAAATAAACTCTTTGACGGGCAGTCTCTCCAGTGAGTCCTATATCTTTGAATGTTATGTTGATGAAATCCATTCAAAGGAACTTATATAACATGAAGCACAGACTGTTCGAAGGGTCCCAGGACTGGAGGAAATGGAGAAATGCAGTAGCATGTGTTTCCAGCGGGTTGCTATGAAAAAAACTGACTTCTAGAAATCACTGGAGCAGGAATAGGGAAGACAAAAAACCGCTGACTGGGACTCAGCGCTGAACCAGCACCCAGCTCAGTGCAACTGATGTCCTTTAGACTATTTTCTGTTCTTTCTCAGGGAGCTTGCAGTGGTTCTCTTATTCCATCCTCCATTCAGAGCGTAGCTGAAACCATGTTTGTCACTTACCTAAAGATTCAAAAGCGTTTGACACCATACATGACATAAATATTAACTATAAATCAAGATTTGCCTAAGTAAGTGGATGGGAAGGAAGTAAAACAGTAAACAACAGAAGCTGAAAAATGGCAAGGTGTTTTGTTGGGTTACGGTAGTTCTGAATAAGCTGTTGCCAGAAGGATAGTGACAAAATAAAAGGTGTTCAAGTGGGATGAAGAAAACTATCAAGTGCTCAAAGGAAAAGAAAGAATTTACAAGGAAGAAAAAGGGGTAAGTTGATGTAGTTTGTATAGGTGACATCTTAAAGAGACAAGAGGAAACAGCTTTATCTTACTATTTTACAAATGTGCATTGAGGCCTGGGTTAGAAAAGTCACAACAATAGCAGATATAAGAGGAATCAATTCTAAAAGGTGAAAATTTGATCTTTCACATCATGAGAACCTTATCATAATGAAATGCTGTCAGCTTCAGTGTAGTCTGCAAAAGTTTCATTGTCAGACTCTTTGCTTTGGATATTAGACACTAAAATCATAGCCACATTGTCAGCCTGTGGCATTGTAGCTTCACTGAATTGAAAAGGATTCTTGCCAACTGACAGCACTTAGAGAGAGTCTCCTGTGTAAAGAAAAAATAAATAAATAATCTTAGGAAGAGAGGAGAGTAAGCAGATAAGAAGTTTTCTAGCTGTGTCCTGTGGTCACTTACTAAGAGGTCTTGGAAAGCTCTGTGTTAGCTTTGCATTTCCCCTCTTTCCAGATGACAAAATATATCCACTGCCTCCCTAAAAGCTGCTTTATAGTATAGGTGACTATAAAGAGAGCACTTCTGCAGTCCCTGTGCACTATCCAGCAGAGTATTTGCAAATGAAAATTGCGTATCACCAATCCCCTATAATTCCTGTGACATGTCAGTAGAGCTGTGGATGAGACTGAGCCAGCTAAGATAATTTTCAAAAGGGATTTGACAGGGTCCTTTATGAGATGCTACAAAAAAATTCTTAAATCATCCTCAGTGAGAGACAAAATATTATGAATCAAAAATTGGGTAGGTGAACACACAAACAGCCAGAGGATTAAACAGTCAATTTTCTTAATGGACCAATGATAAGTTCTGGTTGTGGCAGCAAATGAACAGAGTAATACATGTAGCAAGAATTTAAATTTAGATGAGACTGAATTCACTACTTGCTTTTAATTACAGGTTTTTTCAACCACTTCGACCATTCCTAGAATCATACACCACACAGCAAGACTGATAGCACTAGGAAAACAGCATTGACTTCAGTCTGGAGTAAATACTATTATTTACCTCTGGATAGAACATTTCCTGAAAAATTACCTACAAGCTAGGGTTAGAAGCCCCAAACAAAACACTACCAAGCAGTCATTAATCCACAAGAAATGTCTCATTACTTAATTGTTGCTGCAGAAAATACATATGGAGCAAGGATACACAGTACTATAGATTTCTATATCTGAAGGCTTTCAGTTCATTGAGAAGAAAAGCCAAGTTTGTGTGCTGGCCGAGATTAACTAGGCTTGGACCTTCATAACTCGCAGAGCTGGACATTTACGTATAGCTGCTGAAAGCTGATTTACGATGGGCAGAGACAAGTGCAGTCACAGAATTCCAGTGTGTAAGTGAAACATGCCAATACCATCACCACAAAGATGTCAGCTGGGAACAGCGTCACTGTAACCCTCACAGGGAGAAGCAAGCATTAATAAAAAGGTTCAGTCAGAGGTCTGCTGAGATTTGTGGCCTGTTGCAATCTGCATGTCCCTCCCACTGGGTGCCTCCTCTGCTGTCCCCTTGCGTACCGTGTGCCTGCAGATGCAACCTCTGCTGGTCTCCACCATCCCAGGCCATCTGAGCCACCCCTCACTGCGGTATATTTGGTAGCAGGAGGTGGAGGATGACTGCTGCTGTCTCAGATAGGCCATCCTGAAGCTAAGCACGTGTTTATCCATATTTATCAACTTCTCACGGGGTTGGTCACCTCACTGGTGACAAGTGACAGGACAAGGGGAAATGGCCTCAAGTTGCACCAGGGTAAGTTTAGGCTGGATATCAGGAGGAACTTCTTTACTGAAAGGGTTGCTAAGCACTGGAATAGGCTCCCCAGGGAGGTGGTTGAGTCACCATCCCTGGATGTGTTTAAAAAACATTTGGATGTGGTGCTCAGGGACATGATTTAGCGGAGGGTTGTTAGAGTTAGGGTAGTATGGTTGGGTTGCGGTTGGACTTGATGATCTTTGAGGTCTTTTCCAACCTGAGCAATTCTATTATTCTATGATTCTATTTATATCTAACCAGTCCAGCTAGGACTTCATTCTTTGATCTAGAAATCTGTTTTCCAAATTTCTGGGCCACAAATGGCTTCTCAGTGGTTCCTTTAGTTAACCTTGTCTGGGATTCAAAGGTTAACATAATCAAGTTGGTAGAAAGATCTAAATCTGTTTAAAATTAGCCCATTATCTTATAAGGACTGGAACATTATCCAGTGCAAGATGCTTCAGAATTATTTTTTGTTCAGTTTATGATTAAAAAGAACAAAAACCTGCTATTGATGCAGAGTTAAATTTTTGGTGGCATTCATCAGTACATTTGAAACCTTATTTTCAATCTGGTGGCTGCTTTATGCCAATCCCAAGCACCAGAGGCAGGTAGGTTAGTTGACCTCAAAAGAGAAGCTGTGCATGAAATTTTATTTTAACACGAAAAGTTGAGTCCTTTTTGTTTAGTTAGACAGTTGCCTCTTGGTCTTACCTTTTCAAGCATTTCACACCACATACTGAAAAGAGATCTTGATATAATCACACACCACCATGCTTTTAATCTATGTCAAATATCTGCAGATAGAGTCTAAAATAACAAGAGTTGGTGCACAAGGACAGATTCTTCACTTGTTTCTGATTGCCATTGAAATTGCTGGAAACCTCAATCTTTTCTCCAATTTTTTTGTGATTCTGTTCTTGGCAATCAGAAGGAGACTATGCCCATAGTTTAATATTTCTCCTTTCAAAAAATATTTTACTGGATTTAAAACTTACCACTTGACAGTTTGCGGTTTGTGGATATTTTTCACGTAGTGCTTTCTGATTTTATATTTATATATATTTCTAATCTGATTTCATTTCTAAATTGTCTGAATTCCAAATGGTAGCAATATACACATCATATGAACAGAATTCATCATATTATTCTGATAAAATCACATTCTGGTATTCATGATAATAGCAATTATTAACCATGGCAAATATCAGTGATATTAGTACAACTTTGTGCCGGAAATGGTTACATTAAATTTAAATTATGTAGAAAACTTTATTATGTACCACAGCTACAAGTATAAAGGCAGAGGAAGAGAAGCTAGCTGGAAAAAAAAAAAAAAAAAAAA
>JACDJE010000060.1:64332-218250 GCA_016647715.1 Pavo muticus
AAAAAAAAAAAAAAAAAAAAGACTATTAGGGCCATTTTTCATTGAAGTGTGGATGAGAAATAATCTTGGAGAAAAGAAGAAATGAAAGATTTTGACATGTCAAAAAGAAAGGTCACCCTTATTTTTAATCAGCCTTCTCATCCTTTCCATGGATGAAGGTATCATTGTCAGACTTGGGCAGGCAAGGTGGGAGGGAAGAGCTCTGCTAACAGAATGGTTTCTGCACGGCACGTAGCAGACCTCTCAGAAGACGCTTCCATGAAGGTGACAGTGGGGGTCAGCCACAGTATAACCTACAGGAACTGCTGCGTGGGCAAATGGAAATCATAAGCACTGAGCAGTGTATTTCACAAGTAGGATGGCTTTAGGTCAAAACCACTAGATGTTCCCATCCCAGTCTGGCTGGCCCAGTTCTTGACAGAGGTAACATAAGGCATTGCCCTTCAAAAGAAAGGGCCATGTGGTTATTTCTTAGACATGCTCTGGGGCTCAGCACTTCAGCTTGTTGGGAAAAACACTTTGGGAATGGAGTTTTACAGGTGAAAACGCCTTTGGTCTGTGAACACAGCACTTCATTTTCTAGAAAGTAAGCAAATGGTTGTGTGAAAGAAAAACAGAGAAAAATGGATGAGAAACAAATCCATTTTTAGATCACAGCCCCTAGGATTAAATGTCACTATTGCAACTCTGCTTTCTGCCTATTTACTGTCATAAACTCTTACACTTGGAATATTTCTCAGTATGTAATTCATTCATCTTTTGAAAATAATAGCACTTATGCCAGGTACTAGTAGCAATAGGTCTGCTCCCTTCCAAATGGCAAACTGCTTGCCTGTGTTTCAGCTTGCCTGTGTTTAAAGAACTTACTGTATATTAAAACGTACTCTATACTGCTATTGCTGCCACTTACCAGATAAGCGAGTCATAAGATGAACAGTCTACCTCAAATAACTGAAAAGCAAAGTGGCTCTGATACTGAAACTGCAAACCAGATGATGCTCTGATTAGAGGTATCCATGTAGATTACTGAAGTCTAATAAATCATGTCACTTTTTCGCCTCAAATAAAAGAATGCAGCTTTTATTAGAAAATAAACTGTTTATCAAGAATGCTTTAAAGGTGACATTTATTACTAATAAACTGTTTTGAAAGGGCTCATTGGCAGAAGAGGCAGAGACTTCCTTCTGTGTGAAAAATGCCCCATCTCAGTGCTTGCAGGGTCAGGAAGCACTTCCATCAGCACTACCTAATGGTGGGCGATAGGTTCACCCACAGCTTTCTTCAAACAAGAACATTCCTCAAACAAGAAATGAGTCATGGAAATACAACTCTAGTATTATTCTGGGGGCAATCATAGATCTCAGCATATGCCCTTGGAATATTGCTGAGAAGCCATTCAGAGTCAGTTAATGGTAGCAAAAACCAGGAGAGCATCTGCTGGGCAAACTCTTGATAGTGTCAGTGAGCCTGCTTCTTAGGGAGGATGTGGTTTCCTCTTCAGCTCTTGAAACTTGTGGGTTGACTCTTTGGGGCTGTCATGCTCCACATTGCTTCTCATATTAACTCCGTTGAGTTGCTGTGTACCAAATATTATGGCTGTTGCTGTTGAACATGTCAAAAAAACATGTCCATCCTACAACAGCCTACACTAGACAGGAATATGAAGCTTCTCTCTTAACAAATCATATCTTATCTGAAGTGTTTAATTCACACTTTAGCCCCCTCCTTCCCAAATTCAGACTTGCTTTAGAGACTAACTCATCCATCCCTGACTGATAATGGCATTGAAAGTGTGTCTGCCAGCTACCTGAGTATGGGTTAGGAATGACTCCATACAAGTCTAAGCTACATGCATCTCTTAGTTATTAAAAGATGTCTTTTGAAAATGCACAGGAAGAAGGCAAAGGTGGAGAGCAGCACACTTCATTTAGGGCTTGTTGCATGGCCATGACCTGCAGAACACAAACAAGTGGCAGTTATGAGCTTATTCGATTCCTTTAATATAAAAAAGAAAACTGTAGGAATTAACCACTGGGCAAGTTCAAAGTGTTAAACATTTACCATTCTGACCTTGTCTGTGAAATCTATTTTGTGATTAGTCCACAGGATGTACCTTGGTCACAAACTGAGATTTCTGTTCCCATACTGCAAAAACAAGATTCCTCTATTATTCTCACGAGGCAGAATACATCTCATGATTAAAAAGTGGATGCTGATTGTCAGAAAAATCAAACTTCTTGCACTTAAGATGCATTAACTATTCAGGAAAATGAAACGGTGCTTAAGAACTGCTCTCAAGAGTCTGCGATAAAAATCAATGTAGCTCATGTATTGTCTAGATTATATGTAAACTGGGCATTTCCTAGAAGTTACAGTAACTTACATATTCCTCTACCCAGATATCCATCCTAGTGATATACTATTATTTTTTCCTATTCCATTGACTTTCTAAATACAGTTTGCTGTACAATATTGTTTTTCAGGAGATGACCCATTCATGGCCTCCACCACTGTCAGCTATTCATACACCAGGGAAGGCAGAGCAAAGCAAGTTTCCCTTTCCAAACAAGGTAAGAGATGTAAGAGGTGCAGCCTGCACCTTGAAATATGACTAACATGAGCTCTGATTAAGCATGTGAGGGCTCTGGACTGAAGCTGATGCAGTGCTGATAACATTGGCCACGTGTGTGCCAGTATCCTTTGGCTTTTCCCTGCTTACAGCCTCTGAAGCAGTAAATGGTCTTGTTTGCATATTTTCTGGCAGTAGCACTGACCATCATGTGTTGGTCACAGGTTCCTCATCACAGGGAAAAAATACAGGCATCCCTGGTGGGGTATCCAGGTGTGGTGACTTTTGTGGGCACTTTCTGAGGCTCTTGACCAATACTTCAGAGCGCACACAGCTGCAGTAAGTCAAGAAGCTTCTGCTTACATCCCATTGCTCCCACTTCATTTGGCTTCACTGAAGCCATCAAGGGCTGAGATAGACTTGCTGATACACTGACCTACATATCTGGGGGCTGATGAGCAGGCAGACTTGCCCTGCCACCAACTTGGCTTTGGGAATAGATTTGCTCCGGAGGCAGAGCCCAGTGCAGTGGTGCCCAGAGGAGCCACAGAAGCATTTGCCAGTGAAGTATTTGCCTGTTCAAGTCCAGGAGCAGGGGACCACAGTGTCCTTGTCCGAAAGGACCAGTGCCTCTGGTTCTGTTGATGGTCCTTTGAAACCAGCTCCATCCACTACTGTATGCGTATCACGGGAAGCACATAGTGTAGAACAGCGAAGCTTATGGGCACAAGCCTGGGGAAACCACATTGTTTGTACATCACACACATTGTTGGTAAATCAGGAGGGAAGGAGGTCAGCTTTCCTATGCAAATGCCAATAAAAATTTCTCATTTTATCGTCATATACAGTTCATATGCCACAAGCATTTGTCATGAAGTGTTCAAGCTTGAAAGATAATACTGATGCCATTTATAGCCTTTTTACCGTTAAAGCAACTTCCTTTGGTTACTGTTAGTCCATTCTTCAGAATTTAGTGAACAGAATGATTATAACCACAAAGCCAAGAAAACATCAAGGTTTGCCTACAGTAAAACAGCTTTGCCGAGGATGATAGTGTCATAATTTTGAAGTACCAGGGTTGTAAACCAAAACATCTCTGGCATGTTATGAAAGAAAAAAAGAAGGAAATAACTCACTGTCTTTGCTCAATGAAGACAGACAGTTGATTGAAGGTGGTAGGCAGACTACAGGCTTCTTAAGTTAAAGTAAGTCCAGCAGGGGATGGATCAGCGACTTACCAGCCAGTAAAATGTTCAGATGTGAATGACAAAAACAAAGTGGTGTTTGTAGCCCAGCAGTTTCTGCCACGCAATGTGTTTGTATAGCACGCGTGCAGCTGTATACGGGCAAGGTATGCCCCTATCAGCATATGTGTGTGACCCATCAATTCCTCACTACTAAATGTATTGTGATAAATATAGGAGTACCAGAACCATGGACTACAGGGCTAAGATATGTGAATAATGGCTGATATTGACTTTCTCATCTTCTCTCTGGCTGTTCATCCATCTCTGTGGGAAATAATCTGATAGCTTGAACTGCGGAGCTGTTTCAGAGATCTACCATTCATTTTTAAAAAGCATTTTCTAGTTGGTTGCCTTTTCTCCTACCAAAGTAGAATTCCCATTTTATTTAAGCCTAGGATCGACAAGATTTCATCTAACAGTATGTGCACGTTCTTTAGTAATATAATGACACCAACACTCTGTTCTGTCCTTGGTGGCCTACATAGTCAGAAAATAGAGTACTTTACATAAGATAGGGAAGAAATACCTAGAAGTACATTTTCCTCTTGGAAAAACCCTGCATTACTGGCCATAAAACGTGATAAATTTAGACACTGTCTCTTTTTAATATTTTTAAATAATTAAAATGTATTTCTTTCACCTCCTCTGGTCCCAAACGGTTGCATGCTCAAGAAGACATCTGCTTTTCAGGCTCCAAAATGCAAATAATGGTTTCCTAATTTTTCAGTCATGTTTTCAAAATATTCATAAGCTAATAACTGCTCTTCACAAAATGTAGTGAAAAATCTTTCTTGGACCTCATAGGAGATAACTCCATAACTCCTAGGAAGCTTTCCTACAGATAAGCTACATAGCTGTTCCAAGTTGAAACCTAAGAACTACACTATGACCACACACTACACTGTGTGGATGGCACATTACTCAGAAAGATAGTCCTGTCAGTCAAGCAGTGGCCAAGGACAGCAAAGAGGTTAAAAGGCTAAATTCGGGGCATTGGCTTCTTCTTTCCATCTCTCCTTCTCCATGGAGTGAATGGTACTGTGAATTCATTTCCAGCCTTTATGGAAGCATTGAGACATCAATTCAGATCATTGCAAAGCATCTTCCAGACTTACTCTGTAGGAGTAAATAGGCTACACTCCTTTAATAGAAAATGTTTCCAGATATAAAGATACAATCTTGGGAATGAGAAAGAGAATCTTGTAAGACTCCTACCTTTCTGCAAGGATGCAAATCATTCTTACTTTTCTGTCTATAAGAAATGAGTGCTAGCATCATTAGTCTCTGTATCTACCAAATTACTTTTCACCTACGACTCAAGTAATCAGTGATCTGACAGCTTGAAACTTCAAATTTATTAATTAAGCTATTAAAGTTGCAAAGGCCACAGGAACTATAGCTGGACTCATTTTGAAATCTGTCTAGTAATAAAAACTAATAACTGAGTTTTGTATGTTACAAATACAACAGGATTGCATTTTTGAAACCGGGCATGTGGATATGTCCAGCCATGTAACTCTATATGCTCTGCGGATGGGAGGGTGTATGTGCATATGCTATACATGTATACAAAATCAGATCTCACTAATGCTGGAGGTCTGCATTAATCCACAGGAATGGAAGGAAAACCAGTGTTGAGTTTGAAGCGTTGGCTACTGCCCAGTAGGTTTTCCAGCACAGCGCTGCTGGGTGAGCGCATGTAGGGAACTGTTCTTTATGTAATAGAGGGCATAAAGTTGCATTTCATTGCTAACTTTGAATTTTCTTTCTCTGTGGAATTAATTTGTGTTCTTGAATTTAGTGGGAAGGAGCAATGATTGTCTCTTTATTCCTTGTTTTTCAAAGCTTAAGGATAATTGAATCAGTGTGTGATGTGACAGCCTGCATGTGCTTTCCTCTCTCCTATCTCTGTCACACTTTGTTATGAACAAATGGCTAGGCATTATTTGATTGTAATTTTATTAAAAACATCTTAATAAATAAACTTTAAATGAATAATTAAATTTGGTAAATAAGAGCTCACTTGATGCTTGTGTGAATGAGCTTTCATGTTCAGACATTAATTCTCTACTCCAGAGTGAGGGAAAAAATGCTGTTAATTCTGCTGCCGCCTTTGCTCTCTTTTTTCATTTTTACTGTGATTTCATGTCTTGAAAGTTCGATCAGGTGTTTGATTTCTATTTATGTGTGTGTGATATTATAGGATCAGCCATCATTTTGTTACTTGAGAATTAATTTATCCACCTCAGGAAAATTGCTATCTTGTCACAAAACTATGGATTGATTATTCTCAGAAGCTAAATTATAATAATAATAATGTCTTTTCGGTGCCCAACTCATTTACTTTTTCCTTTCTTGTTGATTTTAACAAGATGAAGTCAATGCATTAGAATAAAAAAAAAACCAAAAAAACTCCAGAAGTGAGGACTTCACCTCTTCTTTTTAACTTACACAAAGGCTTTTTTTTTTTCCTACCTCAGTAAGAATATTCTCTATTTCACGGCAGTATTTTTATTAGCCTTTTTATATTTAGAATAATTTGCTGAAAATGAAGACACTTCTTTTAAAGAATCAGTTAAAAGGAGAAGTGAAAATGTTATAACTCCTGTGTTTTGCTGATGTGAAATTTGAGACAAAGCAGAGTCAATGGCAGAGGAAAGATACCATCCCAGACAGTTAAAAGGGGAGGGTGCATTCTTTCTGAAGTTGATGAAAATGTAGAAGAGTGAACAATTTCATTGCTTAGCAGTTTTGAATAATCTTACAAACTCAAGGATATCTCCATAAAATAATTCTCTTCCCCAAAACAGAAAACAATTTCCCCATCTGTAGTTACAAAAATTCACTACTCTAGAAACTGAACGTGCTCTAAGAGCCTACTTTTATTGGCAGCCTGGTTGGCTACTAGAATAACATTTAAATTCAAGTGTATGTATCATTACATTACCACTGCGAACTGCCTCTGACATCTTACGATTATACTCAGCCACTTGGAAAAAAAAAAAAGGCTTTAATAGTCCGTCATCAGAAGCATTCATAAAATGCTGAGGTAATTTGTCAAAAGTTGGGAATTTCAAATTATTGAAAAATTATTGTTAGCATATGAAACCTGGTGCAAATATTTTTCTACTGTAGATGAAGGTAGGAACTCCTAATACTTGTCCCAAAAATTTTATTTCTAACATGTCAGGTGTATATGGTGTCACTGAACTGCAGATGTGTGTTATGCCATAGAATCTGTACATATTAAAGCCATGTAGTCCAGAGAGTCTTCACTCCAAAGCAAACAATGCATCTGGAGAGGATTTGACCAGCCAAGCCCTGGAGACCTCAAAGTCCTCTGTTCAGCCAGCCTCCATTTGGAGGTGCCAAACACTCGGGCCCCGCAGCCCCTAAGCCACATTTCTACAGGATCCAGCAGCAAAATTTTAGCTTGATCAAGTCAGCTTATTCTTAAATTCTCTGGACACTTGCAGTTCTTTTCTCAGATCTCTACCAGGGAGTTTCTATGGGAGGCATCCTAGTGAACAAGTGAGGAGATGGCACAGACAGAAGTTGGAGAAAGAATGAAAAAGAGATATATTTTAAGCATGCACTCCTGGTTTTGAGTTTGGATTTTTTTTTTCTAAAATTTAAGAACACCCTAAATTCTGAAGTCTGGGTTCCAAGCTGTAGCAAACCTACAGATTTCTCAACTGCTTTGCTTCTTCAAAGTGCAGCAGAGACACACAGATACCAGTTGTTGCCGAACAGATAATTGAGAGCCTCCTGTTTCTGGCTGTGTGTCTGGCCCATCGCTTGGCTGCTGTGGATCACAGATCTTGTTGAGGGTTCCATTCCTCACCAAGAATGAATGCTGCAGATGCCTCTCTTTACTGTTGTAATTGTAGCATGCACATGAGGTCGTTTTCAAACAGTCTACTCTGGGCTGATTTTATGGTAACTAAGATCTCAGTTAGAGGCAGTGAGGGGAGCAGTGTACAAAAACATAAAATAATAAATAGCAATGTGCTTGTAACACCGTCACAAGGCTAGAGGCCCAAGCTTTTCATATGTAAGAGTTGCCTCTCCTGGTAGAGAACTATTTAAAATGAAGCAAATTTAAACAACTGACTCAGAAGTTTTAATGTAAGGCTTTTTACCAGCAGTGCATTCTCAAAAAGTGTTCAAAGAACTTAGCAGAACACCCAATATATCTACTGAAGTAAAAATACATTATCATGAAAATTGTGTTGGTCAGCAGGGACCAGATTGAGAGACGCTAGATATAGTTGAAGGCCAGGTGTTTGCTTCATAGAATTTTTATGTCATCCTCATATACCATTACCTACAAAACTGTTCTTTTTTTTTTCAGATTCAGATGAATAAATAGATTTCTTTGCTTCTTCTCCTTGTATTATCATTATTTTTCCTCAATTTAAATATATTTTCATTGTAGATTCTATTACTATTTCCACCGTACCTATATGTTTCTTTCACATTTTTATGAATGTAAACAAATTATGTGATTAAAATATTTGAATATTTGCATGTGACAAAGAAACAGTCTAATCTATTGTACCATATTCATAAATATTACAGTTGTGATACAAGGTTGACCTTGGAATCTCAGGGACCCAGAACTAAAGTGTGTATTTCCATTCTCCAGTGCTGTCAATATCAGCATGTAAGAAGCAAAGATCAGCTGTGCTACTACTTCAGGAATCCAATGGCCCATGAAATAGTATTGGTCTTCCCTCTGTCTTCTCATCTAAACTTGTAGAAAATAATAGACGAGTTTGGGTTGATCAATAAATGAACAGTAAGCAGGAGACTGGTAATAGCTGTACAAGGAATTGTGCCATTAGAGGATTGCTGTGAAATAAGTTTTCAAGCCTTCTGATTAAAGCATTTTCAAAACAATATTGGATTTATTCTTGTAATTGAAAATGACTTTTAAACAGAATGATCAATTAACAGTGCTGTTTGTATTGTTAAGGTAATGTTCAAGCAAGTATTGCAGCTAAAGGTTGCCATAAAAATAATACACTGTACCTTTTTTTCTGTTATTATTGCAGGAGTCACAACAGGGATCTACAGGACACAGCAATACAAGTAAGTACCAACTCATTTATGGTTGCGCTGGGTGGAGGGAATGACAATGACTGTGAAAACCAGGGGACTAATAGGAAAACAGTAGTAGACTGGTACAGTGAAGAGCCTCAGCAAGCAGTACTCATTTTTAGCCAAATGTTAGGAACTGAATTCAAGAGCAGCTATTGAAACACCAGATCTTTGGTGGACTGGAAAGAAAAAAGGAAGAAAAAAAAAGGATTCACTTATAGAATCATAGAATCATTAAGGTTGGAAAAGGCAACTAAGATCATCTAGTCCAATCATCAGCGCATCACCACCATGACCACTAACCCATGGCTATTTCATTATGTTGATGGGAAAGACTGAAGTAGCAAAAGAATGGCTTTTCTAAAATGCCAGAAAAGAGCTGATCCAGTTGCTTGGGAAAGGACACCGCCAAATCCAGACTGCAGAAAAAATGATCACTCATCTTTTATAGGCAATGGTATATTTTGTGACTATTGCACTGTGAAAAGATACACAAATCTTGCCAACGTGATACCAAATAATGCCTCAAAGACCATATGGCTGTAGGTCTTTTCTAGCTAGAAAAACAAAACCAAAAAACAACAAACAAACAACTTAGCAGCTGGATTGAAAGGAAAGATTGAATTGTTCCATGAAACAAAGTATTAATCCTCTCCCCTGACACCTCTGACTGTTGTTAATGTCTTGCATATTAAAAATACATGATCCTACCCTGCTCTCAACGTAAAATCATCTCAACCAGAAGAACTATTTTGTTAGTTTCCTGACCTGACAGCCAGCACAAAGCCCTGTTTGCAAATTACAAGGCTGTGACTGAAGATGAAAAATGCCCTGAGCTGGTAGGTAGGGCTTTGAAAGTGTCTGGTCACCCACTGCGTGAGGGAGAATACATCCAGCAAGACAAGCCTGGGAGACGTAGGCTATTAAAACTGTGCAGCTCTTTGCCAGGGAAAGGTCAGCAGGCAGAAGATGATGTTGTGAAGAAACATGCAGTGGTGTCACTTAATTGCCAGCATCAGTTTGATATTGCTGTGAGGACCAGCAATAAGGAAATAATAAAAAGCAAAGGGGATGAGGTCCTGTCAGAAAATAATGAATACAGTAATGAGAGAAGGAAGCACAAAGGGGCCGTAATGGAGAGGGCTATGCAAACATGCAAAGAGTTGTGAGCATGACAAACACACAAGCTGAGCTGTGGGCTTCACCATGACATCAGAGGCCACGGTGTTTGGATAGCTTTGATCCTAGTTCCATTTCATTTATTTCCTTCTTGCATCACTTTAATAAAATAAGTTGTTCTGCAGATCTAATGAAACCTGCTCTCCTGTGAATTAAAAAAGCAGTTCTGCCTCTTTACATCTTTCCTCTGCTCATTTCACCTCACTTTACTGCCAGTTCCCACACCCACATCAGCAGTCCCACACCTTGGTACCTCCAGTTTCTTCTTATCTCCTCATTCATCCTGCTCAGCAAAATCAGTGTATGTCTGCCACTGGGTTGGAACTGCACTTGGTCCTGGTTGGCTGTGGTGGCAACCACACCAAAGAATGGCTGAGCCCATGCAGAAACACTTTCTGCATTGGTATCAAATGTTAGGGTTGCTGTCTGACACCGAGTCACAACTCCTAACATTTTGGAGGAATTTGACTACCTCTGAGACATGTATCCATGAGGATTCCTGTCAGGATATGAAAATAAGTCACAAAATAAAGAACAGTTAGGTAGCATAAGAGACAGACCTTATCAGTCCTATAAGACAAACCCAAAAGAAATTCAGGTAAAAAGGATTTGGATGTGAGGCAATGCTAGCAAATGGCTCCATATGGGAAAGAAATCTAATGGTCTATGTTCTGCATTATCCAAACTCACATCTTCAGAGTCTCAGTTAGTTGGTATTCCCCATTGCACCATGTCTTCCGTGGAGTGGCTCTTGAGTCTGTCATTTGCAGTGTTTTCTCTTCAACTGTTAACATTGTCTTTCTCATTTGCATTTCTCTCATCCTTCCCCCACAAGGAAATCAAAGCATTTTAAAACCCTTAATGGCTGAAGTTATTTTGCTCTGTTAAAATAAGTATTATTTATCCCCGTTATCCAGAGAGGGTAATTTACAATGGTTAGGTTGAGTGATTCACCCGAATTCCTTCCACTATTCAGCAGGGAAATCCTACAAAATTCCACTTGAAATTTACCTTGAAATGGGAAAAAATTGAATGTATCCCATCTGGTTGTGTTTAAAACAATTAGGAAATGAGTTGTGTGAGCCTTTCTCATCCTGATTTTCTTTTCTTAAACGTTAGGAACAGGCTGCCCAGGGAGGTAGTGGGGGTGTTCAGGATCCATGTAGATGTGACACTGAGGGACATGGTTAGTGGGCATGGTGGTCATGGGTTGATGGTTAGACTATATGATCTTAGTGGTCTTTTCCTACCTTACTGATTCTATGATTCTATGATAAGATGTAGTAGAAATTCAATGATAAGATGTAGTAGAAATTAGCAAAGAATTCTCAGGTCTGTGGCTAAGGATCTGAGGGCTGATGGTTTCCACAATATGCTTCTGGAAGCATGCACATACACTCCAGCATGTGGATGCATGCACATTTCCACACTCATTTCAGAAAACATATACAGAGCATAGCACCTGAAATGAAGTGTGCTAACAGCAGCCCTGTAAAAGAGGTGAGGTAGGTAGCATGTCCTTTGTTAATTCCCATTGGACTAAGAAAAACTGAAGACCCCACAAATTTGCCCACTAAAACAAACCAGAGCTAGAGTGGATTTAGTTCAGCAAATGCTCAGTGATGCTCACACAGTGATACTTGCATGCATTTGTCAGGTTACATGAAAAATGGAGATACAATTCTTGGTCTAGCCAAGAGTGAGTGTGAAAAAAAAAAACAAGTTGCTCTGACAGATAATTCCCTTTTACATATGCTTTTCCAGTAGCTTATCAGTACCATATCTATGACATTCAACTATGCTTAGTCTATACACATTTCTCATATTTCTATTACTCAGTCAAGTGTGAACAAAGTTGGTATGAACTGATAAAGCATTATCGACCAGATTTTCTACTCCGATAGGCTGGAGTGATGCATTTCTAGCATCCTCAAAAGCTTCATCCTCCCCCTCTGCAAAGAAGTATGTTAAGTGACAATTAGCATTAAAGCAGCTGCAAATGCTTACTGTAGGGTAATTCATTAATATCCAGTTTGGCTAAATCACGGAGATTCCCTTTTCACTCAATCCTCACAGTACTTGTGCTGTTTCCCTCTCTACATTAACACACATTGCTGAAAGTAGAACTTATGTGAATTCTGCTGGCAAAGCACTCAGGAATCCATATGCCCCCTCACACTTAAACAAACCAGTGTGTTCAAGGTAAGAACTCATCATTTATTAAAAAAAAAAAATCTAAGTTACAAATACAAAATCTTTGAATACATGCCAACTGTTACTGTTGGTTTCTTGTTCCAAATTACCATAACACAGATGAGCTCCAGGACTCCAGGCTGACAAACATACACTGTAGCAACAGCTTCCTAGCCAGCAGGTTCATCAACTGGATATGCTTTCTGAAGTCTGTTAAAAGTGAAAAGTGTCCTAGAGATTATGAACTGGAGGTATTCCATCCTGTGTGGCTGCCTAGCTTACATCTATATTTTAGGTGCCTTAAGCTAGGGGTCCACAGAGAGAGAGTGGTGTTTCTAAAGACAACCAGATCTGTCCACAGCCTTTTCACTGAAGTTTAAGGACAAAAAAAGGTACAGACAAACTCTTCCACAGGGGAGGATGAGATTCAAACACCAGAGCAGGGTGTTTGCACTACCCAGAACTTAGACCCCTACTTCCAGAAGGTCACCATCTAGATCAAGTGCTTTAGATGATTTCTGCACAGCAGTGGAAGGACATCGGTGGCAAAACTCTGCCTCTTCTGAAGGCAACAGCAAGTTTTCAAGAGGCACCCCTTATAGCCATTGCTGACACTCCAATGCTATACAAAAACTGAGGGTGAAGACTTTGGTAGCAATGAGTGGGTGATACATAGTGCTCGTGTGCATAGAATGGGTTAGGGGCTGGTCTATAACCCACTCAACTCAAGGCAGTGACAAGGGAACACTGGAACAGCCTGATGAAAACAAGCACTTCTCACATTTTTTTCAAAAGACACAGGTGGATTTTGGTTTAATGAAGCTCATTAAAAGGTAACAGAGGAAAACGCATCCATCAGTAAGCCAGTCACACTCAACCTCTGCGCCTCTTTGCCTGCTAGGACACATAAACCTATACATAGACAATACACAAGAGAAACAGCAGCTGCAGTTGCGAGGTCTAGAATTCAAGTTCAAGGTGATTCAAGTGGATCAGTATACTCTGTTCACCCAAGTTAGACCTAAAGAAAAATCTTACACTGAGGTGTAACTCCCTCTGGTTTCTCAGGTTGATGAGTGTAGCAAAGTACAACCACCTTACTTTTTAAGGGGGATGAAAGAGGGGAAAGGTCTTGGCTTGACCTACCAGAACAGTATTACCCCTTGAGCTAGCAGCTTTCCTGGTGTCAGTGTTCCTGGACCCAGGAAGGTGATCATCACAAGCTGTGTCAGTCATAAGGAAACATAAAGAAGAGGGAGCCCTTGAGCCTCTGATACTTCTCAAGTATTCAAGTACCTGACTTCTCAGGTTGGGTGTGTAAGCCAAGTTAGCCCCTTCTTGCACAGAATAGCACCTCTCATTTGTAGACGCATGTTCTTATCACTGCCTTTGCAGCTCCTTCTGGTGCTGTTCTACTTAGTATGAAATACTTGCAGTTCCTGGAGCAGGGCATGGGAGCATGTGCATGTTGGCTGGAATGCACTATCAATAGCAGAGCTGTAGGGCCCTGGAGAAAACCTTTCCATGGCTTTAAGGTCTCCTGTCCCTAGTAAAACTTGAGTTGCTTGAGTCTTTCTATCCTCTAAGCAGCCTCTCCTTTAGAGTTTCTTTGCCTAATATTGCCAGAGTACATGTGCCAGTGGAGAAAAAAGTCAAGTAGGAGTGGACCCCCTGCTTGTAAATACTCCAGCAGTGCTCCAGCATTATGATTGCCACAGCAGCATTCTGTGCTTGTGGTGAGAGTGGTTGGTGTTAGCAATGAGTAAATCTTTGACATGTCGCATCTGAACAGTTTCCATATTTACCCATTTCTGATGTCATTTTCTTCTTCTCTTTTAAAGGAAAAAGTGATGTAGAGCCAAAGAGTCCAGAGAAAGGTGCAACCCATACATCGTAAGTCACTTCTGCCTTTATGATTGGAAAAAGCGTCAATGTTTTATCAGATTGGTTGGGCAATATTGAATTTGTCCATTTGTTTTCATTAAGATAAAGCTCTTTCACTGATGCTGTTCTTAGAAAGGCTTTTTAGATAATGACTAAACATTAATTATTCCTAGAACTTTTGCATGCTGGCAAGTCAGAGATCTTCACAAGTGAAATGGCTCCCTATCATGCTGAGTAGATATGAAATGATTTCTGTGGGTGTGAGAGGCTGCCCTTTACAACCTGACTTCAGCATTACCTTAATGCTACCAGAGTTTGTCACACTTGCAAAAAAACGTCATGTCACATATGCCTTTGATGTACTGATGTAATTTTAAAAGACTGCAGTCTGCAGCTTCACCTCTGAATTACTTGAAATCCAATTACAGTTATCTCTGGTCTCTCACAATTTTGTTGATGTTTTTGAATTAACAAAAGAAGTCAAGAAATAGATAGGAACAGGCACTTGTAATATATCAGTGTTCACCTTCACTCTGGTGCAACAATAGAAGCTTTTACCATTTTTAACTCCAGTATACAAAGAGCAGAATTGTTTTGCCAACATAAACCAGTCTATAAAACAGATGGGCTGCAAGTTAAAAAAAAATATAAATAACAACAGTCTTCCAAACTGAGCTGGATAAGTGAATTCCTCTAGTACTTACCATGCAGGAGCAGTATGAATTTCCACTAAACCATTCACCTTTTTAATCCCATTTGTGGGAGTCAAGTTTCTGTAAGTCAGTCATGTGAATTTTAGAGTGCATCTTGTCTGTAATTTATGTTTCCCAATTCCTGTTATTTAAATTCAGAGCGTTACATCATGTAAATCTCACAAGGTGTCACCATTTGTCACATGGTCAAAAGTAGTCACAGAAGGAGGTACAATAACAGTGATTTATTGTGGGATGTTTTCATTTCTGCTGCAAATACGCATTAAAAACCCACTGGAAATGAATCTAGAAAAAGATTTGACATGGTGTAAGAAATGGCTTGTCCTGTGGATTGCGTTGTGGAATGTAATTACAGCCTGTGAGCTTATTTAGCCAAACTTATTAAATGAATTAAGCATTAGCAGCCTTATGCCTTCTGATAGTATGATTGCTGGGAATGGTTAATAGAATGATTCCAATAATTATCATTTTTAAAAATAGTATTGCAAATAAAGACCGAAAGAAGAAGGGTTTTAATGCCATCTGGAGGTATTTTGGAGAAATGAACACATTTATTTTGCTGATATTTAGCAATATGTAAACCAGAAGCCATCCTCCACAGTGGTTTTGCTAGTATGGTGGTATTTTATTTATGAGGAATGTTCTCAACTTTCCTTTCTTCTCCTTTATCAACTTGAAACCCCCTAGCATCTCTGGGCCAAGAATAGAGGTGCATGGAATCATAGAATCACAGAATGGTTTGGGTTGGAAGGGACCTCAAAGCCCACCAAGCCCCAACCCCTGCTGTGGGCAGGGCTGCCCCCCACCAGCTCAGGCTGCCCAGGGCCCCATCCAACCTGGCCTTGGGCACCTCCAGGGATGGAGCACCACAGCTTCTCTGGGCAGCTGTGCCAGTGAGCAGGGTTCAGAGATGTGCCCCAGTTTCTGTCTGTTTCATCTTGAGACTGTCCACTGTGCCACACAGAGTGCCAATTTAAATACTTCAAAATCTGCTTAGGTGTGAGAAGTTCCCTGCCTAGTAAGACATATTAGTGTGACCTTCTGAAACCATCTGCTTGTCTACTGCATGCAGAGTACTTAGAATGCTTATCTTTGCCTTGTTGCTAATGCTAGGGCCACCTCACAGTAGATACTGGTTCCTTGGGCAATTCTTACAAGCAGCAATGACTTTCACCACCACAGTGCACACAGATGTGCACAAGATGCACACTGAGAGGCCACACCAGCAGGACTCTGCTGTCTTTCTTTCACATGGCCGTGCCCTGAGTGCTGGAGGAGGGATGCTGAGGAGCAGCCACAGTGAGAGGTGGCACCTTCAGGGCTGGCTGGGAGAAACTGCAGGGAGCCAGAAGGAATGCTCTGTGGATTCATTTCACCATGAATCATTGTTTCCATGTGAAAATGAAACAAACAGCAGCCAAAAAAAAAAAAAAAAAAAGCAAAAACACAAAGCAAGGCATGTTGGCCCAGATAAAAATAACAGAAAAGATCAGGAGGAGCAAATTAATGTTTCTTTCTTGCAAATGTCTTTTTTATTTCCCTCAGGCATGTTACAAGCCACACACTCAAACCAAGCTTATATGACTCAGTGGCAGTTAATTCATCCTTGGTGTAGATTTACTGCCACCATCCAAAGATTATTTATGCAGCTTCAGAAGACAGGTTGATTGCCCTCCTGAATCAGGCGGTGAGGTGCTTGTGAACTGAGCATTTACATCAGGTCTCCCCTGAAGGATTCCTCCTACCTGGCCCACTGGGCTCCTGGGGCTCAAAACCAGGTGTTGCTCTGGAGCAAAAGGGATGAAGGTGCTGCTTGTGTCCTCTGAGGGCATGGAAATCTGGGGCACAGATGTGTGCTGTGCTGCTCAGATGAGTTTGGGTACAGGAAATGCATCGTTCCGAAGAGCATAATGTGTAGCTTTTTTCAGGTATGCATTAACTCTCTGGATGGACTCTGGTGGGACCTGGCTCTCCACTGATAACAATATTATACATTACAAAACCAGTATACTTTGGATGATTCACGTTAGTTAGTTGATGCAACATCCTAATTAGGTAGATAAATAAGGGCTGCCATTACGATGCTAGAGATAACTGAGTTTAATGTAAGAGAGTGAGAATTATGCAAAACCATGGAGGAAGAGCAGAATCTGGGCAGAGTCTTTGTTCCTTTTGCACAGTGCTGCTATGGCCCTCATTGCATCAGCATGCACAGAAATCATCTGAACTGGCACTACATGATGGCAATAAAAGGTGCAAACAATACAAAGGTGTTAAGCTGTCTTGAGTCTTCTCCAGCTGATTCATGTTCCATGTAATGGAATGCTTTTAAAGCCATAAGAGCTCTGGATTTGAAGGGTTTTTTGTTGTACTCAGTATGTACAGCTCTCTATGGGTCATCTGATTACAACTTCTCTGTACATTTCTAAACTTTCAGAACTGTTCAGAAGTATCCAGCAGTGTTTCATTCTTTTGGCTTTGTGATGGAAGTTTCAGTTTTCAGTGGCTAGAAAACTTACAAAATTTTGTTAAAAACACCTAATTTTTATGAAAATACTCCCCTCTACCCCAGCCTAACCAGCTGTAGATGCTAAAGAGGAGAGGAATGGAAACCAAGTGCTCTTTTGTGGTGGTTTTTTTTTTTGAGGATCTTTTCACTAAACCTTAGAACACTGTACTTGAAACTTTTAGTTGTATAAAATATCCATGCAAGGAAAAATTATTCCAACAAGCTCATGTGTTTCAGAGGGTCCAGTGGTGCCACAGCAAGTCCCCACTGCACTGGAAGTCTGAGATCACCCAGCTTCCCACACACAAACTGTGACAACAACCCAAAAATGGCACAAATATACAAAGCACCCCAAAAAACTCCCGCTCTTGGGATGACTTTTGAAGTACCATCTGTTGTAATGTTCTTAGTACCTTTGTGTTTTATAAATGATCTCCAGTTCAGACTATCCAAGGTTAATCATGCCTGACTGTGATTCACTGCCATGCATTTACCTCAACATTTCTAGTGTACTTAATGATACCAGTGCTAGCAATGAGATACCTTGCTGCTGTCTCCTTATTATCCCTCCCACAATTGTTTTCATGCCGAGCTGCTCCAGATTTTTCCCTCCCTTTTTACAAGAGAATTAACCAAGATTGAGGGAGGCTTTTATAATTTATGGCAGTTATGCAAGTTTCGTCCTTTCTAATACACTCTGAAAATCACAGAGATCCCAGTATGTATGTTCACTTGTTTGCCTTTGCCAGGTAGAAATAGATGTTGGCACCGGTCTCTAGCATCACTTGGAGAATAGTTTGCTCAGGGGAACTTCATTAACTGCACTAACTTCAGCTGTTTCCAAGCTGCCTATTTGCAGAGATAAGTGCTACAGTCTCTTGCCCATCCTGTTGCTAACATCATTCTCATCACCCTGATTCCCCCAGGGGAAGAAAATAGGAAACAGGTAATTGGAGCAATGTCAATCTTGTTCTTCCTTGGTGCAACCTACGTCTGTATTGGCATAGAATCATAGAATCTCAGAATGGTTTGGATTGGAAGGGACCTCAAAGCCCACCCAGCCTCAACCCCTGCCGTGGGCAGGGCTGCCCCCCACCAGCTCAGGCTGCCCAGGGCCACATCCAACCTGGCCTCGAGTGCCTGCAGGGATGGAGCATCCACAACCTCTTTGGGCAACCTGTTCCATCAGCATCACCTGTTTGTTTCTTCCCTTTTCTTCCTCCCTTGAGTCTCACTCCTTATATCTACAGAGTGACTCACAGATATTACAGCCAAAAACTCCCGCTAATTTCCCATTTTGCAGATGGGAAAATGGAGGCAGGGGAATTACAAACCACTTCCAGGCAGCGGAGTATCATTCTCAAATACAGGAGATCAGGCTAAGTGCTACCAATGCACCATTGTGCACCAAGTCCCTGAGGAGCTTTTCCTTCCACATCTGGCTGCTGTCTGATCATGAGCCAAAGCCTTAAGTCTCTCAGGTATCCACTGAGCACCAGAGTTGGAAGAGGAGTCCTAATCCCACCTCACTTCACCAAAACACCTGGTGCAAGTTATTTAAAGTTAGCCTTGGCTTTCCCCCATCTAAAATAATAATTAGGCTGTCATGAAGACCAGCTCATTAATATTTGTACAAAGTGTTGAAAAATGCAAGGTTCTGTAAAAAATGGCTACAGATTACTCACCCAGAACACTAAAGGAAATGAGGGGTAGGTTAAGTTTTTAAAGACAGACTCGAGCAGTAAGTGGTGGATGTCCTGAGCAGTGCCAGCAGCAGGGAGGGGCTAGGTGCAGGAGGATTGCACTGTCCCTCCCAAGCACCTACAGACCTAGCAGGCTTTGGCAGCCCCTGCCCCATCACCACTGCCTCATCCTCCCCCAGAGTTTCAGCCACAGTTTCTTGGAGATGTTGCCACCCAACTTAAATTAGGATCTTGCTTTCATCTCAGAGCACCTGGGGGAGGAATGGTGAATGGAGAAATGGCAAAGGTGGAAAGATCAATTCAGTGACACATCTTAGACATCCTTCTCTTTGCTTGCCACAAGGAATGTAATGGCTCAGTAGAATCAGGAAACAGTTGAAGGTCATGAAGAACAATGGAAAGAGTGAAATCCATGCAACTGTGGATGGTGGCACCAAAAGAAGTTAACCCATAGTTTTCTGGGATATAATCCATGTTTAGTTTCCAGATAAGGTAACGGGGCAACTTTCCTAAACAGCAATCTACAGCTCTGGAAGTCTGGGGCATTTTCAAGAGCAAGGACATCTGCAGTAGGCATTGGTCAGTGATTTGGTGATTTTACTTTCAGTAAATCCATGGGCCATGGTGAGAGTATCAACCTGGTGGTGAAATCACCTGGTGGTGAAATACACAGCTTCCAAGGGGTGATAGGCAATTAAGAAAAGAACTGTTATTTTTTAAGATGTCTTGCTTCTGAAGGCACTAGATACACATTGTATCATCAATGGCTTTTAATATATGCCTGTGATATTTCTGAGACATCTTGTAGTCCATACTAAAAAAAAGAAACACCTTACCATAATGAATGAAAGCAGTGTTCTTTGGAGTGATGGAGGTCTTGAAAACTGTAGAAGTGAAAGTCTGGTGTTTATCCATGAGCCGAGTAGCTGGCAGAAGAAGAAGGCTGGCTTCATCACACTATCGCACCTGTTTACTTGAACCTGGGCCTGGGGAGCTAACTCCTAACACTGCCAGGCTGTCAGTGCTCAGCCAGTCCAGCAGGAGCAGCTACAATCTTAAAATGCACTCCTCAGCTCTCAAATTCCCATTAGAAAGCTCTTTTTTCTGCTCTCTCCTCTGAAGCATTGCCTTCAAAACACGTACAGGGTATTTCTCTGCGTATTAAATATAAAGACCATTAAAAAATACAACTCCCCTGTAACTTTCTGTACCAAGATACGGTTTCACCTGTGAGATGCATCAACTGGCTGTATTGTCACAGTACTGATGTATTAGGAACTGTCAGTTCCTATCCTTCCCTTAGCATAAATCTTTGGATTTGTGGTATATGATGCTGCTGACAGTCCACAGAAAAATACTGTAAGTTGATACCAACAAATCTATTTTCTTCAAATCCTATAAAGACATTTTCTTGGAAGACATTTTCCCACATGGGCCTTGACTGAATCTGTCTTTGAGGTTTAGTTAAGTTAACGAGGAAGAGTGGATTGGTGGTTTGGGTGATTTTTTTGCCACATAAAAAAATGCAGATGCACAGCGGTCAAAGATGATAAAATCTTCAAAAACACATAAATTGTATTAAAATAAACTTAAAGAATGGTATCTATTAAAGAAGGTGAGATGGTTTTTAGTTGCTGGATTTAAAAAGAAAACGCTTGGAAGCCCAGTCTGACCGTAATTGCAGCTATGGTTACCCTAGGATAAAGTTTAGCTTCCATTGTGTCTCAGTCAGCCAAGAAGGGCCTTATCTGAGATGTCAACAGCGACAGGGATAGGTGAAGTCTAAATAACAGCACCTCTGAGGTCTCGGGAAATTTGTGATTGACTTCCAAAGGAAGAGATAGGGCTTTCGCTGTCCTATTTTTCAATGTTATTCTTTTCTTTTAACAGATATAACCAATAACCAGAAATAACCACTCTCATTGCTACAGGACTCAGCAAAGAGTTTTATTTACTAAGTCCCCTTGATCCAGGCCCTCTTGTTTAGCACTTTCCCCTGCATTCTCTACCTATACTGTACACACCAGAGAGAATACCCACAGCTGCTGCTCTCATTTTGATGCAGCCCCAGACTCAAAGGGAATGGCACAAGATACCCTTGCTTCAAATAAGAAGCACTCAGCACCTTCTGTCCAGTTGGAAAACTTGCTACAATGCTGACCATTATTTCTAATTTTGTACCAAATGACAAATGTTTCACTAACACTTGTGTTCATTTACATCACTTAGAATAAAACAGACCAATTTAGCCCACTAAAATATAGTTAAGATTGAGGAAATGTTTTCCCGTGTTGCACCGAAAGCATATTATTTTTCTCTTAGGCACTGTTTTCCTTGGACTTTGTCATTTGTAAGAGACTAATTGGGAATTTTGAATGCGGTATTCGCTCCAAGCATGGTGGTTAAGGAGAGGTTGCCAGGAAAATCAGATGCGAATACCTGAGAGGAACTTGATTTCATCAGACATGCCATCAGAAACCATCTACTTGCTGTGTATTTTCTCCCTGAAGTAAAAGGATAAACTGGAGCTGGGCGTTGGGCATGTTGTAGCTGCACGGTTCATGTTGCTGGTTTTGCTGTGTTAAAGCTCCCAGTTGCTGTTCTGGAAATCCCACACCTGGGAGAGAGGCTCTGCTTCTGGTGCGAGGGCAGGGAGGGGGGAATGGAACACCACACAGCATGTCCAAAAGGAGAGATATGCCATCGGGAACGCTCACATAGCCTGATTTTGTGGGGCTTTTTGCCATCAGTCGCAAGGCGAGGGGTGACGCGGTGCCGGGCTGAACCTGTGGCTGGTGCGAGGCGAGGTGCGGAGGTGGGGAGACGGAGGAGGAGGGACAGGCAGGGAGAAAGGGAGATAGAGGGTCCTGGCCCCCTGCCAAGGCAAATAACCAACATTTTGCAAAAGAGAAATCCTAAGTCTGAGGTCATAGTATGGAAAAAGTCTGTTTCACAGACTCTTTAGCCTGAACGAGAGCCAAGTTTTTTTTATGGTTTTTTTTAAATATTTTTTTTAATGCAAGCATCCTATTAACATTTGAACACTAAAGCTCGTCCAGGAATGGAAAGATTTTGGAATTCGCTGTGCCTTAGTTTTCTACTTTGTTGGTATACATATATACTTTTAATTACGAGAAAGCAAGGCTTTGAATGGGAAGCTGTCTCATTTTACTTTTGAATTATTTTACCACTATGAAGATCAAATTAAGGGTATGTAAAGAAGTGCCTTTTTCTTCCAGAGACTAACAAACTCAAAAAAAAAAAGAAAAAAAAAAAGAGGTTTTTCAAGCTTGTTGGACAACTTTTTATCTTCCATGCAAAATACAAAAAGATACTGAAACCAGAAATGGCAATGGATTTTCCTCTGTGGAAAAGTTCTACTGTTCAGCCATTTGTACCTACGATTTTTTTAAGCCTTTGTAGTAGCAAACTGACAAGTTCATGACAGTTTATTTTTTGTACCAAACTAAACAAATTATTGAAGCTCTTCTGCCTTAGTCTCTGGGTTTGCATTTAATGCCAGAGCGTGGATATTTTTTAACTGTGGAAAAATAGAACTCCTTGGATCTGTTAGGATGTTATTGCAAGCAAGTTTTGTGGTCTTTGATTTGCTAAGCTACAACTGGAGTCTGCCTTCCTCAGGGTAAGAATATTTCCACATTATCTTTTCACCTGTGGCATTATATCTTTGTGTGTATCTTGGCTTTGTGCATCCTGTTCTTTGTTTAGCATGCAGACAAGCTACATCTCCCCAGAGAGATGTGGAATATATTTATTGGCAATTTAGAATTGATGATAGATTTGACAAGCAAGCAGGGTGATGCACTGATGCTATCAAAGCTGGAGATGAATCGGGACAAAGATTTGGATGAGGCGTATTGTTCTGGGATTCAAAAGGGTTTTACTTACAGATCATTCCAAAATCAAGGCAACTGTACCTCTGACTTAAAAAGAGAAGAGCTTTTCTGAGTTTTTACTAGAAAAAAACATGGCTTGATTGGCCCACAGACCTTTTATGGCAGAATTACAGCTGACATTTATGCATGCTGATGTTTACTAGTTTTGTAAGCTATTTTGTCAGGATTCATTTTTGCTGTTTCCCTCTTTCACGTTATAAACTGTAAGCAGTTGTAGGTAGAGAGGAGGAATCTCTTGACATTTTTCCTCAGAGAGACTCTCCGAGAGGTGTGGGTATAATAAATTAAAACAGAAGTGATCTGTTACCTGATGAGCATGTGGACTTACCGTTCATTCATTTGCCTTAGAATTTAGTGTAATTACAGGGGAAAATCCCATAAACTCGCCACAAGCTTTCCTTCTGTCAAAACAAAGAGGACAAATTAAGACAAATAATCTCTTAATAGCATTTAATAGCATGATACAAAGCACAAGCAAATTACCTTGTTCGATGGCCGATTTTTGTGCCATTTTAAATGGCTGATTCAGAAGGGGGGCTCTATCCAGAGGTCCCCTAGGGAGCTGGGGCAGATGATGCAGACATGCAATGCAGACATGCAACCTGCCTTGACGTGGTTCAGACAGAGGCCTGGAATGTCCCAGAACATAACCTCAAAAATAATTTGTCATTGCTCTGGTTTGTATTTTTTTTAACTGTCGGCGTTAAGACAAAAATTCATGTGGCTGCTCATGTAAAATCCACATGCTTTCCCCATCAGTATAATGTTTGCAGTGAGAGTAATACGAGACACAAACTGCTCAATATTTGCAGTCACTGTCAGCAACAGCGGTTTCCGTAGACTTCCATGGAAGAAAGGATGAAGTCTTTTGCCAGAAACTGTTAAAAAAGCCTCTGTCACAAAGTAAGGTTTGATCTTGCAAATAATTGCAGACAAACATGATGCTTTCCAGCAGGACTTGCTTCAGCACTATTGTCTGAAAGACCAAATGTTCCTGTGGGTAACTGGAGCTGTGTTTAAGCTTTATTGCTCATCTCCAATTCAGTTAAAAACCATTTCCCCAGCAGCTGCATGCCTTCCTGTGAGCGCTGTCAGTAAAGCAGAATGAGTTATGTCTGTTGAAAATGCCCATTACAGAATGCCCGCATATAGAGACCAAGGAGAACAAATACAGAACCTGCATATGCCCAGGTCTGCTTCTTCTGACAGCAGCCATTAACATGCCGACCTTCACATCCCACAGTGCAGCAAACCTTGCATAGCTCCAGTAAGCGAGCACTCCGGCACCAGGGCTGGAGGTGGCTGCATGGTCACTCTGGAGGAGCTTCCTTTCCATTGCTGAAGAGCTTTGCATTGTCAGGCATCACATTCAAGAGGAAGGAACCTCTCCCTGAGGCTGTCCCATAGGTTTCATCGCTGTCTAGTTGACTGGTGGCCCTCTCCATCCCTGCAGCACCCACAGCAGCCTCGTGTGACTGCTGCTGAGCAGCCAGGAGTCAGGAACTGAGTTCTGATGCATGGGGGAGAGTGGGGAGAAGGGAAAAGGTTGGAGAAATGTTCACAAAAGACTTATCAGCTAAATAGGATCTTAAGAATTTTGTTACTGCATCTAACGCACATCACTAAACAAATACTAGAACATATATAATGCATGAACAGTGGGAGGTGGTTGCAAAGCTGGATGATGGTTGTTAGATTGGTAGCAGGACCTAAAATACTGATGTTTTCCCAACTTGCATGTATTTCATTATGACTGCAGTAGGTGGATGACAACCATCATCCACAGGCATTATAGAAAGATCATAAAAAGTAACAGCCCTCCTTTTAACATGGTTTTGATTTATTTTTATCTAGCAGATGTGGCCACATACATCTTTAGCATGATCCCATTTGGCTCAGTGACATTGCACAGCTATGATTTCTCTATGAGAAGATCAACTCATTCTGTGTCCTAAGAACCTAAAAGCTTCAATGCTTAGCTGAAAAGCAAGTGTCTTTCGCTCCAACTGCTTACGTTCTTGTACTTGAGAAAAAAATTAGAATCTCATCTTATTGCTTTGTGTGCACTTGTCACCCACTCAGAGTTTTATCCAAGTAGATCTCTGGTCCTTTTCAAAGAACATCTTCAGCATGAGTTGCATTAGCTTTAAAGACTCACCAAGAACAGAGCGGTCCAGGCTGACACTCTTGGTTTCCAGCAGAGAAGTAACTGCACGAGTCTTATCCCACAATCCTGCATCTCAGTTAATTAAGTATTTGATGTCCTAAGAAGCTGCTGCCTCCCAGAGCTAAGGAGAGGGAGCTGCCAGGCCCCATTCCCATCTCTGGCCACCAGGCACTGTGATGTTCAGAGACTTTCCACACATCACACCATGCTACACAGCTCTTCCCCTCTCCCCACCCCACAGAGCTAATGGAATTAAATAGCACAAAAATTAACCCCACTGTTATTGGAATGCAGCTGGGCAATACATGGCTTCGTTTGCTGCTGTGGGAGAACATGTATTTGCTTCTTCATCTCTGGGGGCAATGGGGACAGGACGGTGGGGAGCCTAGTTCCATAAGCCTTGGGGAGCAACTCTGCAGGGCCACCACATCTGTGTGTGTGCTCAGGTGCCTCAGGGCCTCACACAGGATGATTCTGGATTTCTCTTTCCCTCATCATCTGCCATGCCAGCCACCAACCTTCTGCTTTTCTTTTTCTGCTTCCTCTTTCTTGTTGCATCCTTTCTCTTACCACCGCATCCCTGTATTTGTCAAGTTCATCACCTGCAGACTCATCTCTCCTTGCTTTTCACTTCTGCTGGCCCTCACCCTCCTTACCACTCCCTTCTCCACTTTCGTCCCAGAAAACATGTCTCCCCCCCAAAATAAAAAGGTACATGTACTAAGTGATACACAAAGACACCCAGAGCAGCTCAGGTTCGTGAATTAGTGCATATGCTTCTTTGCCTGCTGCTCTCTGCCTTTTTCTCTTGATTCCTCCCTTGTATTATCCTTGTTTAATGGTAAATCACAGGGATGAAGACTAGCTTGTAACTCCTTTGTCAGGTGCCCAGATCTTCCTCTGGATCACATAGTTTTCTGTTACTTCTCTGTTAAGGATCATAAAGAAAAAAAAAAGTGAAGAAGAGAGACATGAATATGGAGTGAAGTTTTAGAGTTAGCTACCAAATGCTTTCCTTTTATAACTTTCAGCATGATTGGCAGTTAGGTTTATTTAATCAAATTGCCTTTTCTGTCAGCATATTATTTAATGAGAGAGTTCTTTTTTTGATTGCATAGGAAATGTAGAAGCATTTGAGAAACTCCAATGTGCTATTTATTCATCCATTATGTTGGGAATCAGTTTAATTTCAATGTCAGTGGAGGAATTAATAATCATAACAGTTATCTGTCACAGAATGATCTATTTGGGGATTTTTTTCAGCAAACCAGTTTATATTCCCATTCTTTCACTAGAGGAGAAAGTTTTTAAAAATAAACTACATTTTAATGTGTTTTTATTTTGATTATCCCTTCCAGGCTGATGGTAGAGATAAAGTATTTTCAGGATTGAATTCAGCGTTGAGTCACTGATACAAAATTCTTTACTAGCTTAAGTTATCCCTATTTTTTTTTGCCCTTTAAATTCGATCTGAGATTTTCAAGCGCCAAGGAGGATGGATGCCCCCACAAAGTGCATGCTCCCTCCTTGTCACAAATAAACAAAAAGACAGTTGGAGTCTTCAGGAGATAATGCAAAGTCCCCTTTCGGCAGTCGTGCTAATTTGGGCTGACCCTGTCCTATTTTTGGTTCCGCACTTCACTGCCGGGCAAACAAACTGGCTTTATACACATAAAGCTGTGCAGAGAGAGGGAGGTTTAGAGGCAGAGGGGCCCAGGCCTGGCTTGGGATGTCTTGGTCTCTGCAGTTATGTGCAGCCCTGCTTAAGTAAATAACTGATAAATGAATAAAACCTTTCAGCTGATGTGTTTGATGAGTACCAATACTTTTTATATGACTCTGAATGAAGGGCAGTAACTGTTAAATGAATTGCTTTTTAAATAAAACACATAAGAGAAATTTTTAAATCCTTCATTGTTCCTTAAAATGTTTTAGTGCCTCATTAATTCTTGATTAGCCTGGTTGTTAAGAGGCCATTATTATGTGGTAATAAGGTGTAGGAAATTACCTCTAGGACTCCAGTCGTGTCACAGTATATATGCGATGTTGAGACCAAGTGCCTGTGGTATGAATTAGGGCTGCATGGCCTGGTGGTGGCCCCTAGGGTGATGGTGCTCACAGTAGTGGCCCACCATGAGACCCTTGTGGTGGTGGCCCTGTGCTGTGTGGTGGATGCTGAGGTGCAGATCCTCCAGCAGTGGCCTCTTGTACAGCAGAAGGCAGAGAAGGCCTGGCAAAGCCTCCTGCTCTCAGCAGCCTCAGAAGTGTACTTCAAGGGCTCCCCTGATCTTGCCTTCAGCAGAGCATGGGAACTCCTATAAAACAGCAGAATAAAATTAGTTTGTGGCTATGTTCATTTAAATAATTTCAGATATGCCTGAAGCTCACACAGATGAAAGTCCACTCTCTGCTCTATGATTTTTGGCAGAAAATGTCACAGGATGTTTGGTGCAGGGCCAGCAAAATATCCCCAAATTGACAACCTCCTTGGATCACTGGTATTTTGAGCCTTCCTGCTCTTAAAGCTTGCAACAAACACTGGCAGTACTAATCATTATTATCCTTATATGAGCCTAAGGGGCTATTTTTATTGTGATTTCCTATGACAGTAATCAGCATTCTGAAGAAGAGGTATACTTGAATATCTCAGTCTGCATATATTTATTTTTCAATGAGTATAATGCATTTTTTTCTCCCCCCAAAAATCTCTTTAAGATTGCTGCTTTTAATGCTCAGAGTACATAGCTCCCACTCATTAACAATACATGGAGCTACCACAGCATCACTGTCTTGAAGGATGCTTCAAAGGCCTCACAGACCCTCTCCCCACCTTACAGTCCATGGGGCACTGAACGCCAGAGGGCAGTCTCAGCAGTTCCCCCCTTCCAGGCAGGACTGCTGGCATCTGCCACTGCCGACGTGCATTTTTGATTATTTCATGAAAATAACTAGTAGCAAATTGTAATGATTTTTACAAGGGTGGGTTAAAAACCAACAAAAATCAGATGTTCAAAAGGCTCTTTTGACTGCATTTTGGGATCTCACTGGAGGAACACCTGTAGTTCAAACCAAAGACTGTTGGGAGTTACTAAAAATATGTAGTGAAGAAAGAACATCAAGAGATAACAGTCCAAGCTTGATGAAAGTTTATGTAATCTTAATCAATATAACAATTCTGGTTAGAAGTTATTTCACTTAAATTACCTCCTAGCATAGGTTCCAGACATGAAGTAGAGCCTGAAGAGCATCATGCTTTAAATTGCATTTAAGCTTCAAGAACGTAGACCATTTATAAAAATATCTAGGAGGGCTGTTTGTTGCATCTTTTGAACAGTAAAAACATCTCTGCTGTTAGTGTGAGGATAGTCGTGTCACTGAAAAAAATACAGAATGACTTCTTTAGACTAATAAAGACTGTTGGAGATACTCCAAACGTTTATACAATTTCTGAAAAGTTATTTATATATTTAAAAGGCCTTTATTGTTAGTATCCTAAATTTTTGCCTATTTTATTCAGTACTTTTATCAGCTATCTCTTCCATCTTCAGTGCAGTAAAAATATTTCAGTGCCTGATAAGCCATGCGCAGCTGAAGTCCTTTCTCTTATCAGTAAAAAATCATTTGAGTTGAAGGTAATATAATGGGCTAAATTAATTGACAATGAAACTCCATTGGTTTTACTAGGGTGACACCGATGATGAAATTAACTCAATATATTCAGTTTTGGAGATCCACTTTTGACTATTAATGATATTAGTACTAAACTGAATTATTTAAAAGTCAAGCATCACCACTTATATATATGACTTTTTAAATACACATTGCATGATATAGGTACAGTATTTGCATATAAATTATTTGCACATATACTAAGTTAACGCGTTATTATTTGTAGAATTTATTTTTCTTTAAGTATCAGAAAGATAATTATCCATAGCTCTGACAATATTAAGCACTTTATATTTGCCATGGGAAGACATAACATAATGCATTTTTATTTCCACACCCAGAAGTTCTTCTAAAATTAAAATGAGTGTTTCAATTGGTTTCAATTTATCATTAAATAATACTTAAAATCATTTCTCTTCAAACATGGAGGGTATAGGTACATCCTAAAAAGTCTGTGTAGAATTAATTTCCTGGGAACTCTAGAGTGTCGGGTAACTGTCAGTTTCAAGCATAAAAACAAACCAACCAACCAGTCATATAACACAGCAGATTTGAGCAAGTGTTCTTAATTCCATTCTAATTTTATGTAAAAAAGTACATCAAATCCTTGGGTTTCAGTCATGTAACAATCTGAGAACATATTTCTTGCTTATATCTTTTGCAACACTGCCATGATACAGAAGTTTACTCCTATGGATGGCAGTCTGACAGGTGATGACAGAAATAATATTTCACAGAAAGCTTCAATTAATAGCTAATGCGTGGGAAAAACGTGAAAGCAGCAGTATGTTCTGTGGATGCAGTTCAAACCCTAACCAGGGCCAGTCTCAGCGCTTTGCCAGAGAGTTAATTTAACTTCTGAATCAGCATGAGTAATTCATGTTTTGTTCAACACAATTAAAAAATCATATAGAATCATAGAATCATATATATAGGTCAACTGAAAAAAAAAAAAAAAGTTGTCATTTTTTTTCAGCAAAATAAGATTAAAAAAAATGTTTAGGACCAGTCATTTTATTTAGCTTACCTCTCTCCAGAAAGTGCTTGGGAGATGATACTGCAGCCCTAGATATAAGCATATCTTTGAAATAATGGTTTTGAAAAAAAGAAAATGAAAGCATCACATCTCAGAAATGTTGAAACTAATGATTTTGGATAGAAATGAAACATTTTTTTTTAGTTACTTAGGGGTAAGTATTTCTCACGCCTGGCAATTGTTGAACATCTTGGCCAGTCCTCACGCTGTTCTTGATGGGTGAGCTATTTGTCAGAAAATTCCACTCGGCTCTAAATCCTTCACACCAGGCTTTAGTTAGAGCCTCATCCACACTCAGGCATTTGTGAAAGATGATTACCGACATTTTCTCAGGATGACTCAACATTTCCAAAGGTTCAGGACAGCAGAAAGCATTATCAGACATAATTTAGACTTCCTGGTTTCACAAGATGGTTGCAGTAGTTAGCAGCTGGGCGGTAGGATTCGGCAATCAGAATGCAGTTGTGTCTCATTTGTTTTTACAAAGTATTTCTATTAGCTAGAAAAGGACATTTCTTTTGAAGTGACATTCTGGCCCTGGCGTATGGTTTTTGAATACAACTTTTTCTCAGAAACTGCCCGAATGGTATTGCCAGCATGCCAGGCTGGTGTCCAGAAGAAAATTTAAGAGCAGTGATAAAATGAAGGGGGAAAAATAGAAGCCCTTCTCGCAAACGGGATTTTGTAATAGATATTCTGACACAGCATGAATGATGAGGGATGGAAAATTCATAACGGTGTGTGGAAGGGAAACACACACTCTGCTCATAGAAGACCGCCCTATAACTCATCAGATAGCGTGTGTCGAGCGAGTTATGAGAGTTGCTCTATGGTGTATATTTTAAAAGAGACATTAGAAAGGAGATGTAGTGAGGTTTACTATTTGAGAGCTAACTTCATAATTTTGTCCAAAAAGTGTTTTCAAAGAAAAAATATGTTTTACTTTGTTACATATATTGCAGTGCAGATGGTGTATTTCTTCAGTGTGTGTGCAGGATCCAAATGCGGGGAACAAAGCCCTTCCTCTCCCTGGAGGAGCTGTCCTCAGTGGGTTGTTTCTGCTGTTATGGTATCCAAAGGAGTTGATGGAAAGGGAAATTGCTATTCTGACTCCTAGAATGGGATATCCCAAAGCAAAAAAGCATGGTGCAGGCAAAAGCCCATGGTGCCAATGGAAAATCTGGCACTGCTCCTACTGTATTTGGGTGGGAGTGCTATGGAAATGGAGGGTTCAGCCCCACTGGGGTTACCTTCTCTTCTTCTCAGCATCTTGTGATCAGAATGCGAGCCCTGGAGGTCCCTTCCAACTCCAACAATTCTGTGATTCTGTGATTCTGCGAAACGAGAATAAAAAAGCAGTGTACCCTCTCCTGGTAAGTTAGCTATTGTAAGGGAAAACCTGCTTTTTCCCTATGCCTTTCTTGGCTACAAATGAAAGGAACTGAGAGACCTACTCATGGAAGAGTGTTCAGCCTGTTCCAGCAGAAATTAGAAGGCTGGAAATCTTGACAAAAATCACAGCAGGTCCTCACCTTCTGCATATTTAATGAGCTCTCTGCAACCCACTCCTCAGTATCAAATGGTTGCATCACTTTGGCCATGCATGAGCTATGATGTTTTTCTGCCCCTTATTTTTCTTTCTCTTTCCCTCAAACCGCACACGGAATTAATTATTTGACAATATATTCAGACATTGCATTATTTCAACAGTAGTGGAATGTAATGGTATGTAATTAGGAACCGGAGTATAATAGCACTATGAAGATGGTTTTGGCAATGAAATGTTTTTTTAATTAAAATTTCATTATGGCAAATGTGTCGTGCCATTGCCCTTTCCAGTGGTTCATAAGCACCAGTGTTCACGAAAGAAAGGGAAGATCCCTGGGGATGGGGAGTAGCGGTGGGGCACCACTCCTCCTGGAACACTGGAGCCTACAAGGGCACAACATACCTTGAAGTCTCCATAAAGTGATGATTTTACAGTGGAACTGTTTCCACTTCTGTGTTTCACTTTGGTTTTTATGTTGTTGGGATTTTTTGGGGAGTGGGAAGAGACTGTGAAGCATCTTATGTTGTGAGGAACCCGTTGCACCGCAGACCCATCTATTTTCCATTTTTTCTCCTCATGGAGCTTATCATTAAATGAAATGGCCTGCTCACTTTCACAGTAGCCAACCAGGTTCTTGTCTGTTTGTTTGCTTGTTTTAATCATTTTGTCTTCATCTAGTCAAATAAACCTGTAAATTCAGTGTGCGCTCTGTGGGACCCTGTCCAAATCTATACTGTCTCCTTCCTGACAGGGCTGACAGAGAGTATAATCACTTGTATTGTCCAGAGTACTGTTTACATAAAGGAGCAATAAATACCTGTTGAAATTTTTACTGGAGGCCTCCCAGATGGATGGTTCATTTATTATTACAGACAGAGTTTCATTTACTTAGTTATTAAAAGAAGCAGGCCGCTACAGCCCATTTATAACTATATTAAAACTAAATGAAGCTATAAGTATTGGAGACGGGACTGAGAAAAATACAGTGGCTTTCCAGGAAATGGCTAGGAAAAGTATTTGAAAGGAAACACTAAAAACTTCGGGAGTCCTGTTGTGTCTTTCACGGGTGTGCTGCTGCTGGTTGGAGTTCACAGGGGTGAGGACGAGGGAGAGCTCACGTATTTTCCTGTCCCACCACTCTGTGCCTCTGTGGCAGCTCAGTGATGACCTCTCTGTGCCCAACCATCATGCACATGCCACCGTGTCCCCAATTCTAGTCATCAGAGGGGATGGTCTGCAAAGCACAGGTAGATGCCATGAATGCATTCCCAAAGATTTCGTTTTGAAGATGCTGTCCATTGTGGCTGGCTACTAAAATTGAATAAGGATTGTGCATGATCTTTGTGGCGCTTTTCTGGCACTGAGGACATTTCACCAGACAGACTCATCTCTGCTTTAAAGAAAGGTAATTCAGTTACTGGATAGGAAGGACACGGTTGCCTAAGAACTAGATCTTGGTTTTATTTTATCCAATCCTTACCAATGAGGGACCATCCCAACAAGGAAGAGCTGGTGTCCCACACTGGAAGAACATGCTACCAGAAATTGATGAGGTAGAAAAAAGTAGAAACAAGGGCATGAGTAGAAGTTTGGATTTTTTTTTTTTTTAATAGAGCTTATTAGGCTAGCAAAAGGCTGAATTTCCACATCCAAGTTGAAAAACAGCTTTTCTGTAAGCTGGCTGAGCTTCAGTGGTGAAAGAAATGTAGAACTTAGTACTGAAAGAGCAATCTATATGACAGAGTATATATGTAACATGAAGGGGAAAAACAACAATCAATCAATCTAAAAGAGGAATTATAAGCACTGAACACAGATAAAGGAAGTGGAGGATACCAAAGGAAAGTTCAAAGACAATAGTGTTCTTAAAGAATATAAAGAACAACAGCAATGAAGAAGTTCTAGCAATAGCCTTTTACTAGCTGGAAATATTAATGTGGTTAATAATACTAGATTAAACAAATGTTTTTGTACAAGAAAAAGCAGGGCAGCTAATAGAACGGACACTGTACAGAGTGAATACATTGTTCTAAATCACCCCAGATACTAATATCCATAAAACTGAGAGCTTCCAAGCTGCCTCGAGCCATCAAGGCCACCAGCTAGTAATGTCTGAGGGAGAGCTACTTGTGATGCACCTTGAAATGCAGGAGAGCCCCAGCAGACAGCGAACACAGTGTAGAGTTCCTAAAGAGAAGCAAGAGAGATGAAGGGTTTGGAGAGCTCACATGGCACCTATCCCAAAGAAAGTTCCTGGGGAGCCCAAACAGGGTTTCTTTAAGGAACTGAGGGGTAAGATTACAATTACTGCAGTTCAGTTTTTTACTTTCGAGGAAATAAATTCATGTTCTTATCAACCAAAGCTCATTTCGTTCTATGAGGTGCTGTCAACTTTGACTGATAAAGTTACTAATGAAGCCATAATAGACCTTTAAGACTTTAAAATGTGCAGCGTGCAATATCAATTAAATGCAAATTAAAAGAATCGTGGCTCTTAACCATTTCTGAAGGTCATAGAAGCGAGGGATCCTGGCCCAAGGAGCAGCTGAACACAGAGGGGGTCCAGTGTTGACAGCTATGACATGGAAGGAAACCATATTCAACAATGGTAGAACTTATTTAGTGAGAAGCAGTGAAGCTGGAACAGGTCATCAAACAGTCTGAAATATTTAGTAATTCAGTCTCACTTCAAGAGACGAGGCTTGGAGGAAACTGACAGTGTGCCCAGGTCACCAAGAAGACCAATGGCATTCTGGCTTGTATCAGGAATGGTGTGGTGAACAGGACTAGGGAAGTAATCCTGCCCCTGTACTCGGCATTGGTGACGCCTCACCTTGAGTACTGTGTTCAGTTTTGGGCACCTCAGTACAGAAAGGACATTGAGGTGCTGGAGCAGGTCCAAAGAAGGGAAAGAAGGCTTGTGAAGGGCTTGGAGAATATGCCCTACAAGGAGTGACTGAAGGAACTGGGGCTGTTTAGTCTGGGGAAGAGGAGGCTGAGGGGAGACCTTATTGCTCTCTTCCAGTATCTGAAAGGTGCTTACAGCTAGAGCGGGGTTGGTCTCTTCTCACTGGTGACAGGTGACAAGATGAGGGGAAATGGCCTCAAGTTGCGCCAGGGGAGGTTTAGGTTGGATATCAGGAAACACTTATTTACAGAAAGGGTTGTTGAGCACTGGAATAGGCTCCCCAGGGAGGTGGTTGAGTCACCATCCCCGAATGTGTTTAAAAATCGTTTGGATGTGGTGCTCAGGGACATGATTTAGCGGAGGGTAGTTAGAATTAGAGTAGTATGGTTAGGCTGTGGTTGGACTTGATGAACTTTAAGATCTTTTCCATCCTGAGCAATTCTATGATTCTATGATTCTATGATTCTATGACATGATGTTTTATATCCCGGAACAAGGAATGGCTCTCTGCCTCCCTTGTTCTCAGTGGAGACACTGTCTTGGGCAGTTGCAACTCTGAAAATGCTTCAGAGATAGAGATGAGCAGCAGCAGAAGTCAGTGCCCAGCAGAATGCCCTGGTGCAGAGGGATGGCATGAGCTTCTGGTGTGCAGGAGGTGACAAAAGGATGAGGAGCTGCCTCTTTCCCCATCACTTTGATGATACAAGGCTCTTCTCATTTTGATGCAGTGATACCTGAGCAAAGTTTGAGAACCTCTAGCCTACACAGTCTCTTTTCCCTTGCCCAACCAGCACGATATGAATAAACACCACTGCAGCCGCAGTTATGAACATTGCTAAATGAATGGTCAGCATTTTACGGATGATTGCAGTCATCCACAAGGGAGCAAGAGAATAAAAATGTGTGGGATGATGACTCCAACATGAGGACAGATGCTTATAATGCTGGGGATTAGGCAGAAAGAGACTATTCATAAGAAAATAATCACCAAGTACAAAATCAGATACTGCACCTTCAGTGGGAAGACTTAGCAGTGGCAATTTTATCTCAGACGCATAAATTCCCCAAGATTTCTGCCACGGCAGCTGACACACATGCCGGCAGCGCAGTTCATGCACTCTTATTTCATTTCACATTTGAAATTAATATTTTGTAGATGGCAGGATCAGAAATTGCTAGGAAATCAGAGAGAGAGAGTTAGTAAATAACTGCTAATCACACACGGAGAGCCTGGAAGGAACAGGGGCAGGGAGGCAAGAAATGGATTGGAAAATTGCGAGTAGCTCATTCAGAACTTTTATTCCCCGAATGTGTTTCCTCCTGTCACACAGAGCATGATTAGCCATAAAACTTTGGCAAGTCCTCTAAGTGATTGGACTACTTAGGCTGGTGTTAAGGCGCAAGCCACTAAGTAGCTCATCACTCTTCCCTCTCCCTGAGTATATGTGCATTTTTACGTGGCTTCCTTGCTCGGAAAGTGGGCTCACACTAGTTGATTTCCTCTTTTAGAAGACTTTTTCTCACTTCTAAAGAGGTATTACGTGCTCCTCTGCCCAGACACCATGCTGGCAGAGCTGCTGTGGACTGTGTGGTGCTGAGAGGCATTCTTGTAGAATCATAAAAGCATTTGAGTTGGAAGGGACCCTTAAAGGTCGTCTGATCCAACACCCCTGCAGTGAACAAGGACACCTACAGCTGGATTCTTCCCACCCTACCGAGTAGTTTGAAACTTCACCGTTTGATACAACTGGATCTATTTTCCCATTATTTCCTTCAGTTTGATTCCTGGTCTTCTTACCATGCCAGCCCTTGAGAACCACCTACACTAACAATAATGGCATCATGCACCCTCAGTTTTTATGAAGTTTAGGAAGAAGCAGGTCTCGCCTCTGAGCTGCAACACTACTTGGCAGGGTTTTCAGCCTGTCCGTAAAGACTGATAGGTTTTCTTTTCTACTTGTGCTTTCATATAGATGGATCTGACTAACACAGCACGTCCAGACCCAGCTTTCATGTGCACACAGTAAAACATTTTCTCCCATCCCCTCCTTCTTGAGGAGAGCCCTGGGGAAGGAAAAATGAACCTAGCCTCATGCAAATGGTGGAAGCCTTATTTCAGCTTCTGCTCATAGAGAGAGTAATGGCTGCATTACCCGAAGAGGACTACCTTGCATTTCTAATGAGATCGTCAGCGTAATGGGAATTTAGCAGAGCATTTAGCCAGTTTAAATGGTTTTGGAGTGTGGCATAGACCAGCTTAGATGGATTTAAGCCAAGGACAGAAAACTTCTCCTTCATAGCATCTATTTTTTATTGAAATTGCTAATTCTATTTCTATGGACTGAGTCAGTTTTTCAGGCATTTAAATTATATGCTCTAGAATTAAATCTCACATTGATATATATACTTCATTCCAGCATTAAGTACGTTAATATTTCAGCAGCCTGATTTTACTGGCCTTCTTCCTCTGTTTTTAATTAGATTTGACAGTATCCTATATAATCATGTTTTCCTACATATTTCTGTGTAGTAGAACTTACACAAACTATTTGTTGACGGGTTTTTACAACTTAAACATCATATATCTAAACTGAATTTCAGATGCTGCAAGCAATGCTTGCAGAGATGTTACAAGCCGACTGAAAGCTCAGTTACAGCATTTATAAAATACCCTCTTGATCTCCTTGTTTACCTCAATCCATACGCTTTTGATTTATTTTCTATAAAACAGGAATAAGTACTACACTTTTCAGGAAATATAAATGCATGAAATTATTTTAAAGTGAAAGATTTGCATCAGTTATGACACTAATATGAAAAATAATTTTGGTAATCAGAATCCAATTAATTAAAAATTAATGCTGTATAAAAACAACTACTCCTGTATTTAGGATTAGCAAACAAAGCTGTCTGAAATACCTCTTTTGGCTGTAGATGAGTAGCAAATATAACTGGCCACCTGTTATGTGCAGGTAACCAAGGTAATCACAACGTTTGTTCCCCCTTTCTTTTTCTTTCTTCTTCTTTCTTTCTTTTTATTTTTTTATTTTTTTAAGAATGGAAACCTGTTAATTTGCTTGTTAGAAAACTCCATCCTTCTTACCAGGCATATTTTTTCTACTACTTGTGTTTTAGAAAGCAACTAAAAAGAGACAGAAACTGAAGGTACATTTGTCTTATTAGTGCGTAAGTCAAATGACGTCTGTGAGCACTCCTAGCTGAAATAATCCCACTAACATAAGAGGACAGTTTGGATATGAAAGGCAGATTCCCAGCCGACATTCTCTTTCATTTTGCTGGGAAAAAGAGGTAAAAATCTTGCACAACGTGGTGCTTTCAGAAAGGACTGAGTTTTTCCCTTCCACTAGAAGCAATGCTTTTTCTTCTCTCTTTATGGGTGCGTCAGTTGTGACTTTAAACAGCTGGAGCTGGTCTGAAAGCCTTCTTGCATACCACTACTTAGAAGGGTATCTGTCTTCTTGCTGGGTTTCTGGTGATATTGAAAATAATGTCCGGTTTTTGAAAGGTCACTGCACATTTATAGGAAAGAAAACAAAATACCAATATTATGTATTAAAAAACAGATAATTTGCCCCAAAGCCATCTCATTCAGATGAGATGTTGTGGTATAAACTCAAATGAGCACTTAGGTGTCTGATTTTCATATTTCATCACAGCTTTTTTCTTTGTGGGGTTCCTCTACAGCTAAAATCAACATATTTTTCCACTACTGAAATCCTTCCTACATAATGAGCAGAAATCACAAAAGTCCTTAATAAACACAGTATTCTGACTGAGATGCTACATAGCATTAAAATGGTACAGTATACTTGATCAGATTAGCACATTCATGAGATCCTTCACAATTTGCAATGATGGTGACTTTTGTATTTATTTAAATGACAGTTGCAATATACACACGTTTGTGCCCTAGGCTTGCAAACCGTTGGCATGTTCTCTCCTAAAGCATTAGTGATAATGATTTAATTACTATTGATATTTGTCCTTTCCCATCTCATTCTTTTTGCTCTAATTATCAGAATTATCATGAAAAACCTATCTAGCATTGTACTTTACTTTCCACCCTCCTTTTTGTAACCTCTCTTGAAGCCACTTCTCTTGCCCTTTGATTTGCAAGCCAGAAGGCAAGCTCTCTAATCACAAAACAAAACCACAGAGGCTGAGCCACTGATTTTTTGAGAGTTTTACATTTCAATAAGTAATTTGCAGAGGAAGGAAGGACTTCATGGCTTGTATCAGAAATAGTGCAGCCAGCAGGAACAGGGAAGTGATAATCCCTCTGTACTCAGCCTTGGTGAGGTTTCACCTCAAGTGCTATGCTCAGTTTTGGGCCCCTCACTACAAAGAAAAACATTGCAGCCCTCAAGCATGTCCAGAGAAGGGCAACGAAGCTGTGAAGGGGCTGGAGCGCAAATCTTATGGGGAGTGAATGAGGGAACTGGGATTGTTCCCAGTCTGGGAACAAGTCTGGAGAAGAGGAGGTTCAGGGGAGACCTTATAGCCTTCTACAATGACCTAAAGGGAGGTTGTGGTGAAGTGGGACTCAGCTTCTTCTCCCATGTAACTAGCAATAGGAATAGAGGGAACAGCCTCAAGTTGTTCCAGGGGAAGTTCAGGCTGGATGTAAGAAATACTTCTCCAACAGAGTGGTCAAGTGCTGGAACAGACTGCCCAGGGAGGTGGTGGAGTCATCGTCCCTGGAGGTGTTCAAGAAACATTTAGATGTTGTACTGAGGGACGTGGTTTAGTGGGAAATATTGGTGGTAGATGGACGGTTGGACTGGATGATTTTAGAGGTCTTTTCCAACCTTGGTGATTCTATGACGCTATGATTCATTAGGCCAAGAAATGTGAAATGTATCAAGCCTCACAAAGTGTGAGATTCTACCAGGTAGAGCTGTATCTTCACCCAAGTGATGCTGAACAAAGGGGAATTAGGCCCCACTGAAACCATTTTGCAAATCTCAGGCCTTGCAAGAATTGCAAATTTGCTTCTACATTGCCACTAGCACTGACTGAAAACAGATACTCTCCAAGGTAGGGTTGTGTCATAAGGGTCATAGCCTGGCTCCAGATTTTAAAAGTCACAGCTGATTCCCAAACTACCTGATGATGACCTCCTCTGCCAGACATCACACCATTAACATCTTCCCCAGCAATTCCTTCTCCAGCTCTTTCAAATCGAAAAGTCTCTGACTTGAGTCCTGGCTCTATCCTCCTACTTAGATGTTACTTCAATGTGACTTCCCAGAGGGGAAACTAGATGTCTTCCCGCTGTCTCCCAGACTCTGCCTGGGTTTGAAGACAATTCTTGCTTAAGACTCTGCTTTCCATCAACAATAAATCAGGATTTAAAAAAAGGCAAAATAATGAAGCCACAAATCTCAGCTTAACCATATGCTTTGAACATAGCTTCCATCATCCCAAATCTTGGGTGCTTTTGACCATCTCCTGCTCATTAACATGATGGGATGAGCAGTGGAATTTTAGATGCCTCCCAGTCAGCTTGTGGAACCAGCATAGTAATCAGTCCCAGATAAAAGAGATCAGGCTTTCTGAGAAGCCATGTAAGAGATTTGGATGCTGAGTCACATTGAAATTGGCACAAATTAGATATCAGTACCCTCTAGACGGCTTTCTGCCTATTTTCCACAATATATATGTAGCTCTTCACCCCCCTCCTTTCCCATTGAGTGGCACAGCATCCATAGCTGAAACCTTGTAATTGGCTCCTTGAGAAAGAAACCAGCTGCCTTGCAGTGGCATTTTGCAATATCCCGAACTCATCCTCATTTCCTTTCATTACTACTTTACCTGTTACATTCTTGGCAGATAAAGGAGCAGATGCATTAATTAGAGAGCGGAGAGAGCTCCTGCCCAAGCCTCCCTCCCCTCACAGCCTCTGTGACCTCATGGAGATTTCACTAAAAATATATAATTAGGTTCTGCAAAGTAACTTCCTGACCACCCGGATCCGTGCGCTCTCTCTTCAATTGCAGAAGCCCTAAGTGATTTGTGCTTTTCAGAGATGCATCCAGTACCACGTGATTTTTCCAGCTTTTGTTTACAAAGCAGTATTTACTCATCCTTTTACCTGTGCTTCACCATGTCAAAGTCAAGTGCATATCCAAAAGTCTTGCCATAGCTTAATGGGCATGGTGGTGATAGTTTGATGGGTGGACTAGATTATTTTAGTGGTCTTATCCCACCATAATGATTCTTTGATTCTATGATTCTGTGCCATTTGCTGCCCTGGGTTTTGCATAATCTGAACAAGGTATTACAGAAACTGCAGAGAGGCAGTGTTGAAGAGGCTGTGTTTGCACGTTAGCTTGTTTATGTTTGTCTGTCACTCTACTGGATTGCAACATGCATGAAAAATTTCCATCCTGAGCAGGGGTTGACTTAAACATGATCTGAAGTGCTCTGCTAACAAAGTTCATTCTTTATTGAATCTGTGCCGAAGTGCTTTTCAGATAAATTAAAAACTAACATAGCATCTTGCAAGCTTTAAGTATTTTCCTTCTCTGCTGTCCCACTCCTTTCTTCAAATAGGTTCTGCTGGTCCAGTTGTGGACTTTTTGTTTTAACCATCATTGTTGTTGTGGGAGAAGTGATTTGCCAAATTGTCAAAAGCAGTCAGACTCAAAATTGATCTGGTTTCCTTAAGACATTTCCTGCAGACAGGCATCCCTCAAACTCCAGTGCCTCCTCCTCCCCCCCAGGTTGAGTCCAACCTGAGCTTTGAGAGCTGCCCAGTGTTCTGCCCTGTGGGACAGATGGAGGTGAAGTTGCTGGTGACAGTTTGTCCTGCTCCAAGCAGTGCTCTGTAGATCAGGGCTCTGGGTCTGACTTGGCAGTGAAAGCAGCCTGGGAGTCCACCAGGACATTCAGGCACTGAAGTTATTCCTGCACAGTAGGAAATCAGATCCTGCTTTTGCAAGGTAGAACTCCACATCTGGCAAGCTTTCCTAACCTGATACGTCCTTGTGACAGACGTATGATCAGGCAGGCCTGATCCCACTCTGGGGAAAAACGAAAAAGCAAGCAAGCAAGAAATCATTTTATGGTGACTTGCTTTTTCCTATCACCAGCATTTGGTGATTGTTTGTTCGCTTACGGTAGTTCCAAGAGGGGCCACGAGCCCTGGGCAGGCAGTGCTTTTCTTGGAAAGCAGCACTTCTAAAATGAGAAACAGACAAGAAAAATAAAGACAGGCTAAGATATACAAGCAGGGCAAGCTCAGTGGGCCAGCGCTGTGGTTTCTTGTTCCTTTTGTGTGGATGATCCCTGCACACACATCTTTTGTCTTGCCTAAAGCCCACTTGTGTTTCCACACAACCTGGAGCCTTCAAGGCTTTGAAGTAACATCTAACCACAGGCTCACCGTACATGCTTTTCCAGATTGACACAAAAAGATGGGGCACTAATAAATAGAGAGCTACCTAAAACTTTTTATTATAAGCTTTGTTTTTTAGCTTCTATTTAGGAGAAGAGCTAACCAGTTGAATCTTAAGCAATGTACTAAACCACCACCTTTCTAGCAGGGATTCAAGCACCTAAAACAAAGGAATTATGGGCAACAACATCACAAGTGCTCTACTTTTCACACAATAAGCAGATCTCTCTCTGCTTAAATAACAATCCCTGCAGATTTCATCACATTTAATTACATAATGCTCAATTCCAGACTGGAGCTTTCTACATATTTTCCAACACTAGTTCCTCAGGAATGCCCAAACAAATCTAACCAAAAAAAAATGAGCAACTATAACATTATTTGTTCCAAAGGATCCCCTGTGAACTTTGGGACCCAAAGCCAACACAGATCTTACATTTACAGGAAGCTTTGCTTCCCATATTTCAGCACCTGGAAGATGAATCCCATGTACCTCATAGAATGATAGAATCGTTTGAGTTGGATGGGATCCTTAAAGGTCATCTAGTTCAACTCGCCTGCAATGAACAGGGACACCTACAGCTAGATCAGATTGCTCAGAGCCCCATCCAGCCTGACCATGAGCATCTCCAGGGACGGGGCATCTACCACCTCTCTGAGCAACCCGTGCCAGTGCCTCACCACCCTTATTCAGAAAACTTCTTCCTTATATCTGATCTAGATCTCCCCGCTTTTAGTTTGAAACCATTTCCCCTTGTCCTGTCACAACAGATCCTACTAAAGAGTCTGTCCCCCTCTTTCTTATAGCCTCTCTTTAGATACTGAAAGGTATCTTTAGATATCTGTCCCACTAGCTGAGTGTTTTCCTGCTTGTGCATGTAATTCCTGCTGAAACACCAGAGACTTGCTGTAAGGTTGTCAGCTTAATGGGTGTCTTGAGGTGTCTGCATCACAAGATTTTTTTTTATTTTTTGAGTGGGTTTTACAGGGGAAAAATCTCAACGTAAGTACAATTAAATGGGGGGGGAGAGGAAGGCATGAGTCTGTAAGAGGTGAGAGAACAATAGTTCCTGTTCTGCCCCTATTCTTGTTCTGGTACACCTACATCCTCCCAAAGGTGCTGCAGGGAAACAGGGACACAACTGTGAGAGCAGCGGCTGTGCACACAGCTGCGCATGGTGCCAACAGCGACCAGTCTCAGGGAGCGGGGAGAGGCTCGGAACTCTTTTCAGCCCTGGCACACCATGCAGCCTATTTAAGAGCCCTGCTTTTAAGGCACACTCTTGGAAGATCCAGACGCAAGAACGAGGAGGTGGTTTGAAATTACTACATATGTCTTCTTGATATATTTACACTCCGGGGACCACCCACATCACAGAATGTGTTTAAATTGTTCCCCAAGCTTTCTTCTGGAGTCCAGGCTAAATTACAGATTCCCTTTTTGCAGAACACAAGAAAAATTAGCAACTTTCTGAATGATTATTGTTATTACAGGGGCGTTTTTTAAAAATAGGTCCCATTCTTGAAAACCTTTCAAGCGGTGGGGGAAAGCTTTGCACCTCCTCAGCTCCTTTAACTGCTGGTTACTTAACCTTAGCTAGGAAAAAAATGCATGCAAGTAAAGACAAACTCCTCTTTTTTTGAGAGCCAGTTGAAGCAAATTGAGGAAAGGTTATGGGAAAGGAGGATGAAATCCCCGTTAGAAAAGATGCATTATTTTCTATATTAATATGACCGTGAACTCCTTGTGCATACTCCTGTGCACTGAGATAATACATTTCAGTTTTAATCGTTTCAGTCAATGTCAATCTTACATCAAGCAGGCAATAAAGTAAAAATGGCCTTTGGGAAACATCAGTGAATCTTATTTTGTGCTGCGGTACTGCCAGTGTAAATATCTACTTGTGTTTTGTGAGCTCAAAGCCAAGCGGAGCAAAATTTTCCTTTCAGAGAGACTACTGACCTGTCAGCATCAAAAATATTATTCTTAGCACGCAAAAATTGTTTGTCGGTGATTGTAATAACAATAATCTTTGCAAAATCCATTATTACTCTAGTAAACATTTTCCCTCAGGCACAAATTGTAGAAAATGAATTAAGAAGTTGATAGGAATTGGCTAAGAAAAAATTATAAAGACAGTGTCATTTCTACAGTTAATGGCATAAAATATATTTTCTATTTCAATTACTTTTTTTTTTACAGTAGCTCAGAGATCTGAAACATTTTGGTAAATCATAATTATAACTGATTTTACTGTTTGCTTTCCAGAATGCTAGAAGATGATCTCAAGTTAAGCAGTGATGAAGAAGAGAATGACCAGGTAAGAATCAGACAAGAACCATGTAACTTGCAGCATGTTTCTTGTCGAGACAGAGATACTGCAAATATTTTGCTAATGCTTTTTCAAAATATACATCAAGGTTATCAAAATACATGAAAGTACTGTAAATGGAGTAACAGATGTTCTTGCTCTGCGCCAGACTGCATGTGCTAACTGCTGTATTTGTGGGGAATGTTCTGCAGGGGTCTTGATTTATTACCTTGATGCAACCCAGAAGGTTTTTGTATCAGTCTCCTCCTGATTGGATTTTGTTTTGTTTTAAAGAGCAGCCAAGGAGGGAAGAAATAGGAATTTGGATTAAGGGTTGAAGCCAAACTCTTTGAGCACAAGCTGGGCCATAGCAGCCAGCCTCTGGGCAGCTTACCTGCCTAGAATCCTGGCTGGTCATCCATGGAACAGTCACTAGGGCCCTTTCCTGGGCTTTAAAGACCCCAAACTGCCTGTCTGGGAGCACATACTTTTCCAAATTTTTTCTATGGATCAGGAGAGCTGGGTTTTTTTTCAGGTTGGGTGTCTGTGCTCACCAGAGTAGAGCTGGATTTTGATTTTTGCATGGCCAACCAAATTCCTAGTTGCCAGACTTTACTATCACAAGCTCTCTCCCAGTATACTGGTATGGATTTGGTGGGGAATGGGAGTGCAAGAGCCACTTTCCTTTCTTCTTGCCCTAAAATGCACATCCCATGCCTTCACCAAAGTATGAGGAGGAGGAGGCATTGCCCTCGTTGCAATGTGGCTCCCGGCTGGGATATAACACAGCTTTCAAATGTGATTTTTTTCAATTGAGGATAACTGGAGATATCTAGACTTCTGAAATTCAGGACCTTAGGCAAATAACTCTAGGTATGTAGGCCTGAAGCTCTTCCAGGTTTTATTTTAACTCTCCTTATTAGAAGTTTGTATTTTACAATATATTCCAAGCAACAAGTAAGTCAAAGCCTTTTTGTATTTATATTAAACCATTATTTCATCTATTTTGAGCAAAGCTTTATTGTATTAAGAAGATTCAGCACATGGATTCAATTATTTACATATTTATGCAATTTTCTTTTGTTTAATACATTTCATCCCCAAACACTTCACATTTAATTATTCTTCCTGCTTGTCTAGGTAGTTTAAAGTACGGCACACAGACAGCGTAGGGAGACGTCCAGTGAGGGACAAGAAGGGTTGTCTGAAGAATAACAATGGCACATGGTTACACCGTGGGGCTGGCAGGGGGATGATGTGTATGGAAAGGGGGGAAGCAGAGATGGGAGGCACAGATCATCCCAGGGGTAGGGCACAAGGTGGGATCCTCCCTAATGCTGAGCACCCTGCAGCAGAGATAGCCTTTGCTCAGGTTGCTCTCACAGTGTGTGCTATACCAGGTCTTCACTCAGCAATGAGAGCTTCATAGAGCGTTTCCTCCAGCCCAAGACTTTCTCCTCTATACTTCTGTACTATATCTATACTACCAGCACCCAGAGCCAAGCAGTGTTTGCCACCAGCACGGCAAGGAGCAGAGCCAAAGTCCCATTGCTAAGTGTCAGTCATTACATGAACAGCCTTTAGCAGCTACACTGGCATCGTCCCCTCTCTCTAAAATGGAATAGCTGCATTTTTTTTCTAACTTGGCTGTATAGATAAAAAGCTCCTGAGGGTACAGGTTGCCTCTGGCTATACAAAATGCTTTGCAGAGCCTCACTAGAGACCTGCAGGTTTGCTTAACGAACAACCCTAAATTATTGTGTCTGTTGGATAAACAAAAGGCAGTTTTCATCTACCGAGCAGGAAATGGGCCCAAAAAAGGAATAACACAGACCCACTCTTCCAAATAAATTCACAGGTTATGACATGGATCCACATCTAAATGTCAGAGGAAGAAACTATTTTCTTTCACTTTTTAATTCTGAAGCTCTTTAATCTCAGGTCTCTTCCTGAGCTCAGGAGCAGGAAAGAAGGAAATCAAAGATGAAGGGATAGGAACCAAACATGAGAGATTCTCAGATATTCCTTATTGAATTAATTGACCTTTCAGCAATCATACTCGTTTAAGTAGTCCAATTTCTTAAACAGCTAAAGATGAACTGCGCAAGAGCTGGTAAGCTTTTCTTTTTGTTAATTCCTAGATGAGGAAGTTTGGGGTAAAAAAAATTGAAAACCTAGAAGGCAATTTTGTACATGCATTTGAAATTGCCAGGCAGCAAATGGAAAGTCTCTGCAGGAGTGCAGACAGGGACAGGTGCTACCACAGCCCTACAGCTGGTATTTGGAGGGCTGTGCCCGACCCAGAAAATGTGAGCAATGGGCAAGAGAGGCCAAGTGCAAGACAGACACATGATGAAGAGCCTCGGGATCCCAAATGTTCCCTCCATGCCAGCAATTAAGGTAGCAAGATTCATAGACCCAGGAGAGGTGAAGGAGGCTGGGTTTGAGCCGAGTGTGTGTATGCCCACAGTAATGACATTATCCACACATATTAGTCTCTTAATTTTAATTACATAAATGTATTTTTCCTCTTTAATGAGCATAGTTTATCCATTTAAACTGATCATTTTAATTTTACAGGCAGTGATCATAGGATCTAATATGCAGAGGGAAAATTTCCTGTTGGCATATTTTACATCACACAGATTGAAGAAAATATACTTTTTAATCCCCAATCAATATCTGAAGAGCAAGCAATTAACAGATACCAAGGTGGTTAACATAAATCTGCAAGTTAAAGAGCCAATTCATTTTGATTTATAACGTAGTGTAATAATTTCACCATCATCTCTCCGAGAAAGCATCTGAAGCTTTGTAGCATGAAGATGTCAAAATTGTACTTAAGATTGTTCAGAATGCTGAATTGTAGTGGTTATTGCCTTCTGGTTCCTTGAAGTGTGGCACAGCACATGAAGCAGTCCCCATTATAATATCCTGCTCTTCTCTGTAGAGGTCACTGGATAACTTAAATCAGTCTTGGGTGAAATATTAAAAGGAGATTGTCAATTGCAACATGAACAATTCCCTTCTTTTCCCTCTGCTTGTCCTTTTACAATATGAGAATTTTGTAATGGCAAGTAGTTCCTTTAAGGGGAAAAAGATCCCTGGATTCATTTGTGCAATTCTTGTCAATCAATAGCCAAATAAATTAACTGACTTGTACACATACATGGAATAATAATCTAACATATTTTTGCAGCCCCAGTCTGCTTCCTTGCATGCATTTTTTCTGCGCGGGATCAGGTTGGTTGCCGCTGAAGTTTTGTGGCTGTGAAAATTTATTACCCACAGAGTCAATCTGCGTTCTGGCTGCCAAGTCTGAATAAATAGAGTCATTGTGCTTGTCTGGAATATGTAACCAAAGTTCATCCAGTCAGCTTGACTTTCACATCCCATGAGATTCATAAAAGCCAACACCCTGGTATGTGCTCTTGATTCCTGCCAAAATTTTGTAAAATTGTATAAACAGAAGTTGAAGAAGCAATCAGAACACCCTCCCAGGGACGCAGATCCAAACTCAATCCCCTGCTGTATCTTGAAAGGAAAAACAGAGTCTTAGTCCATTTTTTTTCTCTTTTTAAACATCTCATGGCCACAGCAAATAAAGGTGGGGGATGAGGGCACCCGTGGCACATGGAATGCAGGGAGGCAGTGAGCTATGATGCTCTTGGGCTCACTGGTTTTCTCCCTGCATGAAAAAAACAGTGAAGGCAATGCCTGCCAGGGAGTCGCTGCCATCCCATTGAAGGGACAGGGACAGGCGTCCCTACAGAATCTCACGCAGCCTGAGACCACCCACCTTCTGCAGGGTGGCCAAAACCAACTGAGCCCATATACCTCCATGGGAGACCTCAAGGGAAGAGTAGCCTCAAGGAAGGTCATGAGAAACAACTTCAGTGCAGAGAAATAAACTCTCGGGAGCATGATCTGACCCAGAGCTGCTGGGAACTCCAGGGGCTGCCCCTACCCATCACAGCCTGGGGACAACCAGAGAGGGCTTCTAGTCCAGGGGTACATCCATGCTCCTTGGCCATAGCCAAGATGGCGAGCTCAGTGCTGATTCAGCTTGTCTCCACAGCTCCAGTGGGAACATCTGTGCCCATGCTTCCCTCATCACGTGTCTGCTGAAGATCTCAGAGCAAAAACTGCTTGTTTCTGGCAGAGCTGTCTGCTAGACAAACCCACCCTGTTGATGCAACAGGATAAAAGTCCATCCCCATGGACAGTGGCAGTCAGTGTGGCCACGTAAGTAGCACTGGGAAATGATTTATTTATCAAGTCCAAAAATTGTGCTTCACTGATAGCCAGAAACAAGTGAGATAGAATGTATTTAAAGACTATCTTTTTAATAAGGTGCAGGACTTTCCCCTCTCCTATCTGGATATGGACCAACAGTCATCAAAAACTCACAAATTACTTTGAAATGAACAATTACACATACACTTTCTTCCAGAAAGGATAATTTTTAGCAGAGTCTAGATAAGCACTACTTCTTCATATGGAATCTAATATTGCAGCTAATTTGAATTAACCTGCAATGGATTTTGAAAGAAATTGCAGAAGGGACATAGTGGCTATAAGCTTTCTTTCCATCAAACCTCCTATGGAACAACGGTGCTTTCTGAGCTTTCTGATGTCGAAGATCAGCCAATGGAAGAGCAGAGTCAGGTACATCCAGAAGGAGCAGCCAGATCAGATAAATTATAGCATGGCCCTGTTCATCATGAAGACTATTTTTAGGCAGCGCTAACTGTGTACACATATGCTGTGTCCGACTATTTTAACCACATTAAGTTATTTTAGTGTTGTGCTCCCTTATTCACCTCTTCATCAGTGCAATATTCTATGCTTGATCAGAAGTGAAAATGAGCAGAAGACTGAAGATGAGAACACAGTCCTGAAGAAAGCAAAAAGAAAAGCAAAAGGAAGCATGGAACCTGCATATTTGCTGCAAATAAGCTTACCTTTCAAAAAATGCCCAGATAAACTTGAAGAAAAATCTTTCTGACGAGAAGTTTCTCACTGCACTGAGTCAGAGAAGCTTACTTCATGAACTCTGCCCAACGTGAGTCCAACTGCAACCAAAACTGCACAAAGCAGAGATAAGCAAAAACAGAAAAATGTATGTTTAGTGTTAAGGAGTAGCTGGACCCTCAGGTGCTTTTGTACTTAATCCAAATGGCCTGCGCTGCCCTCTGTCACTGCAACGTGCGTGCATTTTCAGACCAGAGGAACTGCCTTTACAACAGCCTTGCTTAACTCGGCTAAGTCCATTATTTCCTGTGTATTAGAGAAGCAGTCCTTTTGGTATCCAACACAACTAAAATCCAGAGCAAGGTTTAAGCCAGCTGAGCCAAGCCTTTCTGTGGTTTGCCAGCTCTGATTTTATAATCTCTGTGACATCTAAATTTGCACTTCCACCACGCACGACAAGACCAAGACTGCCTCACTGAAACTGCCGGATGGAACAAAATAAGGGTTTGGTCTTGTCCTGTCAAACTTGGCTCACATCACTGCCTATCTTACAAAATCAGAGGCGCTGTCTGCCATGCACTGGCAGGCAGGATCTAGCTCTAAATATGAATGCCGCCACCGTGGATGACAGTTGGGGATCAGCCTGACTCTTGGACGTGCACAAAATCCAGGCAAATTCAAACACAGCACTCTGATCTCCGTGTGAATCTCTAAAAATAGACTGGAAAAAAAAATACAGGCGCTTCTTCTTTATTTCTTCATGTTGATGCTGCAACTAAACTAAGTTATAGCTCAAGTACAACTTCTAGGCCTGTCCCTTCCTTCTGGTATCACCCTTCTCAACCTTCTGCTTTTTTTTACTACCTCCTGTAACTTCCTTAACCGCCTTCTTGCTGTCTTTGGTTAGTTTTTTCCCTGGTGAACTGGAGTTCCTCTATGAACATCTGTTGTGATGGCCATGGGAACATCTGATGCAATTGATTCAGCAATGCCTGCTGATTTGAAGCAGAAGGAGGGATTATCCCCTACATCTCCAGGGTTGCTTTCCCTCGTCCTTGCACAAATGTTTGTAAAACCTCACTGAATTAGTTTCACCATCTAGCAGCTCCTGCTGCCACAGGGAGAGCCCTCGCTGCAGTCAGCCACTGCCTCCGGGCCTGTGCCCCACACAGGGGTGGCCATAAACCTCTGTTTGCCTTCAGGGAAATTCATTGCAGCGTGCCTGCAGGAGGACGGTTAAATAACCCACAGCCACAGATAATTTAGAGCACAAATTAAGGTTGTTTGCAATACCACAGCTATTACAGGCTGTAATAGGAGAGCATACCCCTGACACATTCAGGAGCCCAAAGGGCATGTGCTTGCTTACTCAACTACATAGTTTCTCTGTTGCTGTACCTGTCTGTCCCTGTCAGCCTGTGAGCTTTTAGCACCAGCTGAGCTTTGGGGAACCACTGGCGGCAGCCCTGCAGAAGGGAAGCAGAAGGCAGAGCGATGAGGACCAGCCCCAGCCACAGCCCCACCAGCTGCGCTCCCCCTGGGCACACAGCTCTGTCTGGGGAGGTGCTGGCAGCACCCTGACAGACAGCTAAACTCCACACGTCACACTCACTGCCTCTCCTCAATGGAACAGGATGAGAAATAGCATGGAAAAGGGCTAAAGGGTTGAGATAAGGACAGAATGATTACCAGCTAGTTACTGTCACAGGCAAAACAGACTCAGCATAGGGAAATGAAGGCTGTGATGAGTCCATAATGCTTTATCTCCGTCACTCCTCCATCTCTACTTTCTGCTCCTGCTCCATACAGGTCCCTGCAGGCAGCAGCTCTTCCAGCCCTCCTGCTCCATCGTGGGCTCCTCTGCACAGGCTGCAGCTCCAGCCCAGGCTGTTCCTGTGGGGGTATCCATGGGCTGTGCCTCTCCAGGCCTCTTTCACTGCTGCCCTTTGGGCTCCACACATAAGCACAGAATTGCAGGAGCTGGAAAGGACCTCAAGATGTCATTGAGTCCAACCGTCCTGCCAAAGCAGATACTCGACAATAGGTCACAGAGGTAGGCATTCAGATGGGTCTTCAATATCTCCATAGAAGGAGACTCCACAACCCCTCTGGGCAACCTATTCCAGTGCTGTCACCCTTACCATAAAGAAGTTCTTTCGCATGTTGGTACGGAACTTCCTATGCTCAAGTTTTAGGCAGTTACTCCTTGTCCTATCGCTACATGCCGCCAAGGAGAGCCTGGTCTCATCCATTTGCCTCTCAGCTCCCTTTAGATATTTATAAATATTTATCAGATCCCTTCTCAGTCTTCATTTCCCCAGGCAGAACAGACCCAGGTTACTCACTGGACTCCTTCTAGGAGATCCCTGTCTTTTTTGAACTGTTTTGAACATTTTTGAGCTAATTGGATACAGTAGTCTAAACGTGGCCTCACCAGGGCAGAGAAGAGGGGGAAGATCACCTCCCTCGACCTTCTGGCCACACTCTTTTTAAGGCACCCAGGATCCCATTGGCCTTCTTGACCACCAGGGCACACTGCTGGCTCATGGCCAGCCTGTTGCCCACCAGGACCCCCAGTCCTTCTATGCAGGGCTCCTCTCCAGCAGGTCATCCCCTAACCTGTATTGATGCATGTGATTATTCTTCCCAAGGTGCAAGGCTCTACACTTGCTCCTGTTAAACCTCATCAGGTTCCTCCATGCCTAACTCTCCAGTCTGCTCAGGTCTTGTTGAATGAAATCACAGCCTTCAGGTGTGTCAGCCAATCCTCCCAGCTTTGTATCATCAGCAATCTTGCTGAGGGTGGACTCTATCCCTTCTGTTTTATTTAGAAAAATAAGGAAAATAGATATTAGCTAATTCATCAAAACAGATTTAAATAAAAGGGACTGAGGAAACATTGCTACAATTTCTCCTGCACAGAATCATGCTCCTTTGAAGTCCACAGGAGGTGACCCACTGGTTTCAATCAGCTTAGGAAGTTATCCTCTGTTTTCTTTTTTACTGCTAGCACAATCCAAGCACTACCACTTGGGTAGTAAGAAATGCTTCACAGACAATTGACATAGCACCTCCCTGGGCAGATTTACCAGTATATAGGGAACTAAGGCTTGCATTACCCTCATTTTCACATACACAGAATTTTGGAGCAATCCTGGTTTAATCCTGAGCTCTCAGACTTCTCACCAAATCTTGCAAAGCCTTTGGCATAACACTGTCGTTTTGCCTGAGATATACTGAGTGTAAGCAGTACTTCAACTACACTGCCTTTTCCTGGATAAGAAGTCTACTTCTTTGGAAACAAAGGAGGTTTTCCAAAATGGCCATTGCTTTGCTTGTGATGACTGAGACCCTCCTCCAGCATTGGTGACAATTAACTATTTTTTTAATGTAAAGCATCAAGGACTTTCCAAGCATCAGTGTAAAGTACCAAGGTCCTTCTGCTTGTCTCCACTAAAAAAGATTAAGTCATCTGAAAAAGTGAGCTCATCTGCCTTGAAAAGCTGCATGCTGGTCAGGGCCAGAATTCAGGAGAAACCTGAACGGATGCAGAGCAGAAGACTCAACATTTGCAGTTATATAAAATTCTGAATGATTAATACCCATGCTGCTTATACAGTAATTCGGAGAGCCAAATCACTTAACAAGTATTAACTACCTAATGCAATGCCCTTGAGAGGTATTTAGGTACAGTTAAGTAAGAATTATTATCTCTGTAGGATTGATGGGGAGACAGAGACAGAGACGTGGCCCGTTTGAAGCCACATGGAAGTCAGCTGCAAAGCCAGGATTAGCGCTTAGGTCTTTCAATCCCAGGTGCCATGTTCAAGTTGCTAGACTGTGCTGCCCCTGAAGATTAATAAGGATTAATGGGCAAAGCAGAGGAGAAAGAACAATGTATGCCAAAAAATATAATAATAAAACCCTGGGGTGAAAAATGAATACTGAGGTGTTGAAAGGCCTGGAGAAATCATGAAATCCAGAAAGGGTTTTATGGTTTCTTTAAAGTTGTGGTTCTGATGATAACCAACTCCAAAAGGGGAAGGAGGGGAGACCCTTCTAAGTCTTACAGCCTGTAAATCCTAAATAAATATCAACCAGACAGTGAAACTCACATTCACACATGTACATTGCAAATTTACAGAGAAACACTCAAGCTGCAGTTTACAAGTGATTTTAAATCCCTCCAAAATCCACACTGAAAAGTGATCCTCAAACAAAACCTCTAGGAACAGCACAGAGCACAGAGTATTGCACTGAGATAAAGCACATTAAAAATCACTTAGGATCAGTGGCCTGAACTGGGCTCCTCGTACAGCTCCTGTGGCCAGGAAGACTCAGGGCATTAAGCAGGACATGTCTGTGGGTGTGAAGGGCTTTCACCCTGTGTTGAAACCTGATGAGAATGCCATTGTGACACAGTACAGGTCTGCACTCCTCATAGAGAATGCTGAAAGCTGGCAAGGGTTTTAGGAGGAGAGAGAATACGTTTGGAAAACATGCTTTGGAGTGAAAGCTTGGAGTGAAGCACAATGAATTCATAGAATCACAGAATGTTTTGGGTTGCAAGGGACCTCAAAACCCACCCAGCCCCAATCCCTGCAGTGGGTAGGGCTGCCCCCCACCAGCTCAGGCTGCCCAGGGCCCCATCCAACCTGGCCTTGAGCGCCTCCAGGGATGGGGGATCACAGCTTCTTTGGGCAGCCTCTGGGCCTTTCTGCCCTCTGAGTGAAGAATTTCTTCCTAACATCTAACCTAAATCTCCCCTCTTTTAGCTCATAATTGTTACCCATTGTCCTATCACTACAATCCCTGATAAAGAGTCATAGAGTCTTAGAATTGTAGAATCACCAAGGTTGGAAAAGACCTCCAAGATCATCCAGCCCAAATGTCCACCTACAACCAGTATTTCCCCACTAAACCATGTCCCTTAGTGCAACGTCCAGATGTTTCTTGAACACCTCCAGGGACGTCCCTCCCATATTTCCCGTAGGCCCACTTTAAGTGCTGGCAGATTGCCATAAGGTCTCCCCAGAGCCTTCCCTTCTCCAGTTGAACAACTCCAGCTCTCTCAGCTTCTCTTCTTAGGAGAGATGTGCCAACTCTCTGATCATATTCATGGCCTTCATCTGGACCTGTGCCCTTGTCCCATGTCTTAACTGAGCTTGTCTAAAGCATGATCACATAAACACCAGAGCAGGGACAGTGTTGAGGCTAGAAGGCAGCTCCATCTCACAGACAAAGGTGTAACATCCAATGCAGTAAGATGCATATAAACAAAGCTGGGCTAAACTCATATCTTAACACAAGAGTGAAGAACCCTATGAGTGGTTGGATTTGCAGTAACAGGATCATCCAGAATTTTGCCATAGGTCTCAGATCTGAAGCAGAGCAAAGGCTCTGGGGAGCCCTATAGCCCAAATTATGGCAAGCAGTCAGGTTGTGTCATTCAGAAAACTTCTCCATGGCTTCACTAGCTTAGGAATGAAATGCATTTAAGCTAAAACCAACCAAAGCCTTAAGAAATTAAAACAGAATCAGTGTGGAAAATAATGAAGAATGAAACAGGAAAGATGACATGTAAAAGTCTGATTGCCAAAGAGCAGTGTACATTAAAGACATCTTGCATCAACCCTAGCTTGTAAAAGTTCATCTACAGTTCAGTAGGTGCATGGTGGCATCCAGCAGTTTGGATGGCTGCTAATAAGGGAGGTGATCATTTAAGAGCACAAATGGCTCACTGCATCATTCCAGGGCAAAGCCTACCACCCGAGGAAGACAACCAGGATACTCTGGAAGCAACACAATTTTCTCATGCACAGGCAGTAAGAATTGTTACACCATGACCAAAGAAACAGTTCAGATTCTCACCTTATGTACACCTGCGCCACTCAGTGAAGTTTCTGCTGTACCTGGTATAACTCCACACAATTGCCGTGACTGAGCTCTCTTGCAGTAACAGTGATTAGAGGAAAAATGGAAAACAAAAGTCTGAGTCACCACTGGTCAGATTATTGGCTTTTATTTGCCAAAGCATGCCTTGAGTGATGTAAAGGAAAATGCATCCATCGTCTGTCTGCAGTGCCTCCAAGACACTCTTCCAAACCCCATAAAATATTCTTCAGTAGTTCTCATTTGCTTCTTTTCCAAAAGTGCCTCAAGCCCAGCAGTTTATGAAGCAATCCTTTTCCAACTAGATTAAAAAAAAAAAATCAAACAAAAAAAATCTGGGGGCCACTCAGCGCTCCTGGATCTCCAGCTCAAGAGCTGTATTCAGTCCATCCTCTTCACTGCTCAGTCCCAATTACTATGAAAGTATTTAATTTCCTCTCTGATTTCCCTTCAACAACAGATTGCAGTTTGTGACACTTCAGGTAATTTTGCTAGCTCATTTAACACACACTGAAATATGAATATCTGTTGTTTATGCTCCCAAGCTCTGGCTCACTGCAATAAAGGATGGAGAAAGGAGATGTAGGCTCCGGAGATGGAGAACCTGAATGTGATTACTACTGTCTGAAAACTTGTTTTGTCTTGGTAGTCTTGGGGTACAGCAAGGATCTTTCATGAATGATTAATGAACTATAGGCAGATCAATGAAACTCTGCCCTAAATGTATCTAGAACCAATTCAGGTGAGGGACGAAGAAGTCTAACCAGCCAGTATCCTGTAATTTACAACTCTTGATGTAGTGAAATGGAGTAATCCATCACACTTACTGTGGCTAGTTTCTCAAGCCTAAGTACCTGAGTCACCTAAGGGATATCTTTTTTTTCTATCCTGCTTCCTACTCAGCATTAAAGTTATTATGTGATGGGCTGGCCTTCAATATCCTTGTTTGTTCTGGGGAAACCCTCCCTCAGTGAGTAACCCCATTAGTTCCTGGAACAGAAATGTTAAGGTTACACTCAGTAGTGGTGAACAAATCAGAGTACAGCATAATCACTTATCAAGAGAATATTAAGCTTCCCACAAAATACCTTTTAGTGATCATTCTTGGAGATCTTTAAATTCTGTCAGCAGCAAAATTATTTCTTATCCCTAATTTATATAAGCAGCACAAACACTTCCAGGAATAATAAAGAATGTATAACATATTCTCATCTTCTTTCTTGAAGGATGGTGAGCTGGTTTCAATAATGTTGTTAATGATGTAAAATAAAATGCAAATTAAGTAGCACAATCAAAAGCAAGGTATTCAAAAACAGTGGTGAGAGAAGTTTATGATACTATGTACCACCCTTTTGCTTACATTGCTACATAGATAATGCCAGCATATTAGAAACATAATAAATCAAAGAAAGCTGTTTCTATGGCAAGAGTTTCTCAAGCTATGGGTCATGACCCTCCATGGGGATTCATGAATAAACTTGAATGGGGTCACCATAAACTGTTAGCAAGAACCAGGGGCAGATATTTCCCCACAGGTTGAGCAGCCAAGCCCTATAGCGAGGGAACAAGAGAACAGACTGTAATTAGTGGCTGCAAGTATTTATTCTTGCTAGGGAACTGCTAACTACCTTTAATTACAACAGCTCACTTTCTCCAGGAGATGGGAGCAATATAGGCCAGAATTAAAATTGCCAGATAGTTGCTAACTGCCTTTCATTGCAGGCAATAGATCTGTTTCTCCAGGGAGGAAAAGTATGTTTGCAACTGGATCGTATTCCCCATTCATTCAGAAATGGGGCCATTACCAACTCAAGGAGTCACACAAACATGCAGTCAAACATGGCTGCATTTTCAAACCATGTAAGAAAGAAATCAATACTCTCATTTATAGAATGTGCCACCGCCAGGCATGGAGCAAGGTGCCCCCTGCAACTTGCACTGCATCCTGGTGAAGGAAGCCTATTAAAGAACTTAATATGAGAAGGCAATTGAAAAAGTAGAATGATCTCACTGAAAAGTACTTGTACCTTTCTTTCTGCTGCCCTGCCTGTCATCTGAATGCACTTGCTTGCCCAGAAAGGATCACGTTTTCAATGCTGTCAGCAGCTGGATGTACCAAAGTGGAAACTAGAGACTGGCACTTGAGGCTGCAGCCCAGCTCTGCATGGCCCAGCTCAGTTTAACATTCCCTGCAGATCATGACAAGAGTCCTCTCCTCTCCTTAGAGTTGCTTCCACCTGGACTGGGAGACAAAGCACCCAGCTCTTCTTCCTCTTTCAAAATTGGGAGTTTTGGGGAAATACGAGAGTGGCATGCATCCCACATCCCCATGTTAGGGAGCTTTTAAGATCATCAAAGCCCATGTGTGCCTCCATGGGGTCTCTGTAAGGTCTCTGAGGACTCTGGCTACCGAACAACCATCTCCTTCAGTGCCTTCTGGCTCCTTTGGCCACCACATACCTTGCTCCAGTTGAGCTCTGCATCTCCCCAGAACGGTGTAGGAGAGATGAAAATAGACTCACCATCCAGGTTACAAATGAGCTGACAAAAAGGAAAAATAAGTAAATAAAAACAGGAGAAGTGCTATTTTTCAGCTGGATCAGTTTTCTAACCTGCTTCTTTGCACCACCTGTGGTGGTCTATGCCAAGAGTAGGAAATAATTAAAAGTGTCTTACAGAGCACTGCCACATAGTGGCTGCCTGCAAGGGAAGGGTGGGAGAGGAGAAGTGATGGTGACTTGAGTGGTTTCTGCATTACTTGGCTCTGGGGAAGGGATCTGATAGTGAGAGGAGGCTCATGAGCTTTGCAAAGGCATAGCACGCTACAGAGGTCAGCATTAAGTCACAGGACATGCTTAAACCTAAGGTTTGGGTCTTTCCTGTGTCTTTGCACCAGTAGTGAGGTGAGATTGTTATAGTAAGCCCCTACCAGAGGCAAGTGCCAGTGTGCTGAAATGAAGGGCAGTTGAAAAGGATTGCACTCAAAGAGCATGCAAGTATGTTGAGCTACTAGAGATAATAATACGACCGGATTCCCATTACTATTTTCCTAACACTGAAGTCAGCAGAGGTGTGTGCCATGGGCACCTTCCCACTCAACTGGTGGTATCTATCCAGCCCTTCCCATGGGCTATCTGCTGCATGCTATAGTTAAAGGAGAACCCACTTGTGAGCCATTCTGCCAGCAAGGGATGCAGCATAGTCTTTATCTCCTGACAGCCACCAGCTCAGGCTGCCCAGGGCCCCATCCAACCTGGCCTTGAGCACCACCAGGGATGGGGCACCACAGCTTCTCTGGGCAGCTGTGCCAGCACCTCATCACCCTCCGAGTGTAGAATTTCCTCCTAACATCTAGCCTACCTACCTTCATGCTTTCCAGTTCTGACCAGAATGCCAGTTTGTGCATTCAGGGCTGGGGATGCAGCCTCCCCTATCTTAAGAAGCCAGAGGGATTGGCTACAAAACATACTTGCTGGTGGCTGCAAAGCGAAAATGTATGTTCAATTCCCTCCCTTATCCATGCCATGTGGCTTTGTGTCCCTTCTGTGCCAGGCAAGGCACAGCTCAGATGAGGACAAGAGGGGAGGGCAGCCACAAGCAGAACTGGGGCTTTAAAGCAGATTTTCAGAACATTATGGATTTCATCTTTGCTTAGCAGCTAATTACTATGCCGAAGCCATGAATCACCCTGCTTGAAGTGATTCAAGGAGGGGAAAGAATAATAATAATAAAGTGGCAAACAAGCTCGGGGATAGGCTTGGGAGTCCTATTAAACTTGAGAGGCTATGATTCTATTCCCAGGACTGCTGGCTAACACAAGAACAAGCACCATGCTTCCCCACCCCATCCAAAGAGTTGTGCTAGGCAAAAGCAGAGGAGCAAACCAGCAACAGGTCAATCCTGCGCTGCACAGCCAAGGGTTGCCAGCAGATTGACATGGCAGCGCTCTGGAAAAGTCTGCGGCAGCTCTGGCAGGCTTCACTAAATCTGTAATTATAGCTGCGGGCTTCGTCGCACAAGGAACCAAATATGTGATGTTTGTTTCTGTGGAAGAATGGGAGGAGACTGATGGTAAAGGAGAGGGAGTGGGAGCGCAGAGCGGGGAGAGGGGAAGGAGGAGAGCTGAGCCCTGCAGAGTTCTCTCTCAGAGACCTGCAGAAAACGTCTAAATAGAGCAGTTCAGACCTCAAATACTGCACCGTGCTCTGACAGCCTCCTGGTTTATGGCGCGCTTAACAAAGTGCTCTTACATTGACCAGGCTGGAATGTCCATTTTGCCGTAGAGTCTCTGCTACTTTGGTAGTACTTGAAAATTTGGACACATGACAAAAATGTGTGTAACACATTTTTTGAAGTGTTGATTGTGCTCGTAATTTAAAAGTCAGAATATAAAATAAACATCTCTGCCCTTTCTTCCAGCAGGCAGCACAGAGATCTGCTCTCCGCGTTCTATCTGACAGGTACATTTTGTCATTTTTATGAACTATAAATTGCTTTATGAAACGTTGAGCCCTATTTATTGTGGCATATAACTCATAATCGGATTTTGTCCCCAAAGTATCTGCGAACTGGGATGTTAAACATTTTGCATGCTTGGATTTGTCATGCATGTGTAGAGTTTATTACTGCAAAAATCGCAGTCTTGTTGTATTTCATACAGAGTATGCAGAATCCCTTGTTGTGATACCAAACGAGAGATAAGGAACTTACTGCGGAAGGCATGAATGATGCAGTAAATTCTCAGCTTTAGAGTTTGCTGAGATATATCTGAGCTCATTTTTCAGCAATAAGTACTTCATTTATTTTGAGATGTTCTCTTTTGACTTTTTCCAAATTCTTTCCCTGGGAATTGCTCTTCCTGTGATGAGATTCTCCATACATTTCATGCACAAAAACAATGCCTTTTTTTCACCCCTTAAGTTTTGAGGGATGGGTATTTTAGAGGAATTTAATTCCTTTTTTTTTTTCACTTCTGGAGCTGCAGCAGTGCTTCAGGCAGATAAGCAAGGGACCAAATCCTCAGCCAGCCTTCGGGTTTTACTCAGCTCTTTTTCAAGTGAATTTCCATCAACTTCAATGGGAAAGTGGCCCGAGCGAGGAATTCGGGATTTGGGCCACAGTAAATGTTATAGTTGGGCCGTAAGTCTGCACAGGTATTTACCTTAAATGACTTTTATGAAAGAGGATTGATTGAAATATAAGGTAGCTTTCTAAGACGGTCCTGATTTCTTTTCCAGTTTTGGGAACGGGGGGAGGGAGAGAGACCGTACGTTTTAGTGCCTGTGAAAAAGAACCAGCAGATTTACATTTATCCACAAATGAGGCACTGTGTCACGCGGGCTGACACAGAGTAAATTTCCCCCTGCCTCGCTGGCAGCCCCCTCCACCCGCCTGGCCCCCTGCCCCCGCCTCCCTGGGAATAAGCAGTAATTGACTCTTGAAGCCAGCCCAGGCCAGGATTTCTCCAGAGCAGAGCCTGTCACTTAGGCTGAATTATATCTTGTGCACGGATGAATAACATTTCTCTCTGCTCTGAGGCTAAGACTGCCAAAATTATCGACACCCCACCACCACCCGCACAGTTTACAAACACTGTTTTGTTTAGGGGATTTTTGTGCCCCCCTTAAGGGAAAAAAATGCCAGGGTGAAACATATGGGATGTGGGTGAAATTGGTGGGTTAGTTGTAGGGCACATGAGTATTGACTATAGAGGGGACAAACTCAAAGGGAAAGAGGAGTCTGGGCAGCATCAAGGAGGATGGAGGACTGGAAGCTTGGCCACCAGGCCAAGAGCTTTTGACGTGGTGGGGACCTCTCTGTGATAGCGGGGGGCTTCTAAGCACCCTTCCCTTGTGCTGAATGAGGAACATTCCTACAGAGCTGCCCCTGGGAGCAGTTAGCATTCCCCAGGTCTTGCACTGTGCCCCCTAGAAAGAGCAGTGGTGCTGTTGGATAGATGGTCCCAGCCTCTCTGAGGTGTGAGCAGTGGGCCAAAATGTAGCCTTTCAGCCTTGGCTGAGGTGAGGGCGCCAGCCATATGGCTGCTCAGTGCTAGTGTCCCAGCAGCAGCAAGGAGCACCAGCACATCCCAGCGCCCGGGGAGGCAATGAGTTAAGTCAAGCTCTCCGCAATTTCAGCCATCATTCTTTTCAAAAACTATTCTCCATTGCTCTTATTTCAGGTTTTGCTTTCGACTTCTGTTGAAAAGGTAACAGCTAGCTAAACTGAAAGAGGCAAAAAAAAAAAAAAAAAAAAAAAGGAGTTTTTAAACCTATGGCCATTGATTTCTTCAGTGTGTTGCACTCGGTCTTGTTTTCAGCCTGCCACAGTAACCCCCAGCAGATTTATGTGCAAACACAAAGATTAGTGACCCAGAAGCCTGACTGAAACAGCTTTTCTGCTTCCAGAAGACAGGTTGCTCTGCACATGCACTGACTGTTTTGTCAGGAAAGATGCACAGGCCCCATTAGCTTTTCATTCTCTCGTGAAAAACCCTCAGTGTTTATACAGCACAGCTTGGTTTTAATTTTATTGTGCTCTTTGGTAAAGTGTTCTAACTACAAAGATTGCTCCGTTTCTGGGACAGAGAAGAACAAAAATTTAACTCATATACCTTAATGATACAGTGCCAGTATGTCTTCAGCTGTCTGACTCTCATATCCATTGCCCAAATAGCTTTTAAATTAAGAAAAATGTCTGCACCTGAAGTATTCAGTGTGATCTGTTATTATTTAACAGTGAGCGGTGCGGTTAAGCCAGGTCTTAAACCTGCTTAATCCCACTGAGCTAAATAGATTTTATTATTGACTCCCATGGTCCTGGAACTCTGACCTCGGGACTGAAGTTAAAAGCTAATTTTGTGCAGTCTGTTCCACTAACCCAGAAGCACTTGCTCTCTGGACGCATTTGCGATGGGGAATGTCCAGCTGTAAATTACAGATGTTTGTAATCATACTCAAGCACAACACTCATTATTGTTCTTTTGTTCTTTTTCGGCTGAAAAGCCCACCATGAGGGAGACCGCACTTAATCCACATATTAAATTTACTTGCAGCTCATATTCATGCTCAAGATAAGATTTTCCATGAAGTAAAGATTTACAGTGGTCCTAGGGCACTCCTATTCCCCTAGCTGTTTTTATTTCTCCGTACTGCAGTGCGGGCCAAGTGGGTCTGCCTGAGGGTTTTGAATGCTTAGAGGAAAGCCTCATGCCACCGCTGAATTTCCTCTCTCTCTCTAATAGGGAAAAGCTGTCTCGTTCCCTGCAGTGCTTGGGTGGTATACTTATGAGAGATGCCTAATTCACAGTCCCAACCTATTATCCTCTTTGTTTCCTTACTGTGGAGGATCAGACAGACCCCACTAGCTCTGTTGACAGAGCAGGAGCTAGGCTGGTAAAGAGGGGACTGAGCCGTGTGGCCATGCTAGCCAGCTCTCCATCCTGCTGATAAGGCCTGCAAGGAGCCCAGCTCACTGGCTTACACTCAGCACCTGGTTAATATATTTGTTTCACCCATGCCTGAACTGCTAAGTACAGGCTGCTAATAAATCTTTTTGACTTACCACCTTGGGCTGCTGATAGACAAGGCATCTCAACACTAACATCAGTTTTACAGGGTAGACAAGCTCCATTCAGGGAGTTCGGAGAGCTCCACGGTCTGTCTGATCTTTGGTCTGCTTTCGTGTTTGGTGGAAGGGATAATACTTCACATTTCCAGGTAGCCATGCCCTCTGTATCCATATTTGGTTCCAGTTAGGATACAAGATGTACAGTTTGTGCTGGTTTACTATTATGGATTACTGTTATGACCAGCTGAATAAGGTCCTCATAGAATCATCTAGGTTGGAAAAGACCTCCAAGATCATAGAATCATAAAGGTTAGAAAAGATCCCTAAGATCATTTAGTCTAACCATCCATCTACCACCAGTATTGCCCACTAAACCATGTCCCTAAGTACTACATCTGCCCTTTCCTTAAACATGTCCAGGGACGGTGACTCCACCACATCCATGGGCAGCTTGTACCAGTGCCTCTCCACTCTTTCTGAGAAGCCATTTCTCCTAATATCCAACGTGAACCTCCCCTAACAGCAAGTCCAACCACTGATCTGACCTACGAGTTCCAGGATGGGTGTGGGGAAATGAGCAGCCGGTCATGAGAAGCAGTGGAGCCGCACATCGGCAGGCAGAGAGATGGTTTGGGAGCAGAAGTGATGCTGAGCTGCTTTTCAGGGGTTGTGGTCAATGGCTTTATGTCCAGGTGAAGGCTGGTGATGAGCAGTGTCCCCCAGGGGTCCATCTTGGGACTGGTACTCTTTAGCATCTTTATCAGTGATATAGATGATGGGATCAAGTGCACCCTCAGCAAGTTTGCTGATGACACCAAGCTGAGTGGTGCAGTTGATACGGCAGAAGGAAGGGATGCCATCCAGAGGGACCTTGATAAACTTGAAAGGAGGGCTCCCGTGAACCTAATGAGGTTCAGTGAAGCAAAGTTCAAGGTTTTGCACTTGGATTGGGGTTATCCCAGATATGTATACAGACTGGGAGAAGAATTCCTTGAGAGTAGCCCTGCTGAGAAGGACTTAGGGGTCCTGGTAGATGAAAAACTGCTAGCATGAGCTAGCAGTGTGCTTGCAGCCTAGAAAGCCAACTGTATCATGGGCTGCATTAGAAGAGGGGTGGCCAGCAGAGTGAAGGAGGTGATTGTCCTTTTCTACTCTGCCCTCATGAGGCCCCATCTTGAGGACTGCATCCAAGACTGGGGTCCTCAACACTGGAGAGAAATGGAGCATTTGGAGGGGATCCAGAGGAGGGCCACAAATATGATCCAAGGGCTGGAGCACCTCTCCTATGAAGACAGGATGAAGGAGCTGGTCTTGTTCAGAGAAGATAAGGCTGCGAGGAGACCTCATTATGGCCCTCCAGTATTTAAAGGGAGATGATAAACAGGAGCAAAATAAACTTTTTACAAGATTAGATAGTAATAGGACAAGGGAGAATGGTTTTAAACTAAAGGAGGAAAGATTTAGGGTAGATGACTAGGGGAAGTTTTTCACTGAGAGTGTGGTGTGGTGCTGGAGCAGGTTGCTTGGAGTGGTGTGGATGCCCCATCCCCAGAGGTGATCAAGGCCAGGTGGGATGAGACCCCGAGCAATCTGATCTGGTCCTTGATCTAGAGGTTGGCAACCCTGCCTGTGGCAGGGGGTTGGAACTTAATGATCCTTGAGGTCCCTTCCAACTCAAGCCACTCTGTGATTCTCTGATTCTGTGATAGCATCGCTTTTCATGCTGAGCGAGCCCTCCACACAAGAGGCAATGTGGTCAGCTTATCAGCAAGTGACTCAGCTTGCTGGATGGCCTGCAAGCCTTGACCTGACAGCACTGTCTGATCAGTGACAGCCACAGGGAAGCTCTGGCTCAGGACAGCTGCTCTGGGTCCCAGCAGAGAATGAAGGAACTGAGAAAATGGACTCTACGGGATGCAAAGACTGGATGGAGGGGAGTGTGTACACTCGGTGCTCTTTGCCATAGGAACAAATACACAGCTCCAGCAGAGCTAGTACACCGCTTATACCTTCAGGATTATCTCTGCAAGGAAAAAAGAGAGTGTCTCTGACAAGGGATATGGATTTACCATTAATCCCTTAAGTGAAAGCTCGTCTGATTGAAAATTCTGGTGTCCCACAGGTGTAGCCCTCCCATTCAGTACAGCATAGCAAAGGGTGATGGCTGCTACAGCTTGTGGCAGAAAAGATCTGGAGTTTCTCAGCCCTCCTAGCTACAGAGCTTGAAGGAGTAAGAGTAGTGCTATGTACTGCATATAAGATGTTCTTTCCACTATTGGAGGCTGCTGTGAATTGGTGAAAAGGGCCTTTCAAAGAAGAGCCTGTGGAAGGCTTGCAATGAAGAAGAATAGATACCTGTGTAGAACTGGATTCTATTTCCCTTTATTTAACTTGGAAACAAGATCTGTAGCACTCATCTGTTCTCTATTGGATGCTTTCTCATACCTTGACTATTGCTTTCTCATACCTTGACTATTGCTGGTGTTTCTTTGGATTTGTTCTACAATGGCTCTGGAGATGCAATTTGGATGCATTGCAAAGCTGTGTGAGAAGGTGCGGCACAGCTGTCCCAGGGAATTTTAGCAACATTGGGCCCTAGCTAGCTATATTAAATGCAGTGATTCTTTTGGTGTTTAGAGAAAGAAAAAGAAAAGTTGAGATGTGTTTTTTTTCTTCAAGGAAGTGACAGCAGTTTGCTGTCATGACAGTCAACATTTCCTGGCTCCCTGTGAGCAACCCCATGCACTCCCAATAGCTTCTCAAAGATATCTGAGGGAGAAACATCAGCATTTTGGAAAACATCTGTCTGCTAAAAGAAAGTTCTGACTAGTAGTTTCTCACATATTTTCTTTGGCTTACTAGAATCCATGTGTGGATAATTACAGAATTAACGCGAAGTGAAAAAGAGACGAGGTGCATGTCTGGGGCCTTTTGCATATTGGTAAGGAGAAAACAGGTTCCACTGCTGGCTGGCAGCATGAAAAATATGCAAAGTGCTATTGGGAAGAAGAGTGTATATGTGTGCAGCATATGAAGTGCCTCAGCATATGATTAACCTCACTGGGTATGTAGTAAATAGTAGATAACTGTGATCAAAAAAGTATTCATGTGATTTATCAAGCTGAGCAACTGTGCATTTTGCAGTGAAGCAGGAGGTCAATCCTGAAATCTAGGGCAAGCAGAGCAATAGGAAATTGCAGGGACTAAGAAGTTAATCATACCGTTGGACTGCTTCCATCTGGTTTTGAAAGACAGAGTCAGTGCAGTGCTAGCAAGGACTCTTCACGGCAACGGATCAGGAATTAATTTTTTCAGCAAATCTTCAGCTATCATTTGTGGTAACACAGGCTTATAAAAATGTAATTTAATTTCTTGGGAATAAATCACATAGGGCAAGAAGTGGGAGAGTGTTTTTTTGTTGTTTTTTTTTTTTCTTTAATGTGTGTATCCGAAGGAAAAAAAAAAAAAAAAAAGGTGAGTAAAGGAGAAATAGCAAAAATCCAGGAGGAAACAAACAGTAATGATATGAAACCTGAAAGGCATAAATGGTCGTCTGGTTAAATCATGCAGGTAATTGTCTTTGAAAAATCAGTTTGCAGTCGGGAACCTTCTACATTTTTATGACCCTTGGAGGCATAATCTTCTGTAACCTATCTGTCCATCTTCATCAGCATGGGTCAAAGGAGCACTGTCTTAAAGTATTGTTGAACTGATGCTCTGAACACCATTCCCATATATCATGGGTACATAGCTATGGGCAGTGAATTTGTTAATGTACTCTGTGTTTTCTTTGTTATTGATATTACTTACTGATATTTCAATGAGACTTGAACATTATGCTCCCTTTGGGCGATGGCAGTGCCTGTAGGCGAGGAACATGTTGTAAAACAAGGGGGATTTTAACCTTGATAGTAACACCAGTAGCTCAGACTTGCTTTATTGGAAGACTTAAGGAGGGCAGTTAGTTGATAACATTATGCCTTTCTTTCTTCAACAGTGGGATAAGAGAATAGCGAGAGCTGTACTATGAATGATGTGTTGCTCTATTTTTAGTTCTATGCTGCAAAAATGAAATCTTATAAATACTTTTGTATCTATTTCCTGGCAGTCTGAAGAAAAAGAGCTCAGGTTTACACAGCACTAATAGCAGGAAACCAGGGATCATGCTGTTCCCACAAATCACCACACTTCCATTACCACCTTATTTTAAGAAATGCTGAAAATTCATGGCAAGCAGCAGCACCTCAGCCTGGCCCAGTTACATGGTGTTAGCTTGAGGCTTTTACCTTTTTGTGTCTGTGGACCATGTTCTATCCGGAACTCAGAAATTCTCCAGAGCGACTGCAGCAATGAGAAAATGGAGTTTCCTGCCAGTGAGCCAACTATTCCTGCAGCAGACAGAAGGAGATGGCCCCTTCAAGCCCTAATTGCTCAGCGATCAGCCTGGCCCAACAGGGCTTTCTGGCATCAGCCCCACTAGCTCTGTAGATGACGTGCTCACTCTGGTTGTTTTTTCCTATGTCTTGACAAGGCAGTTTAGAAATCACAGCTGAAGATTTGGGATTGCCCTGATGCTGCCTTGATGGCTGGGGATCAGGCCCAGTCAGCAGGCAGATCCTGCTAGACCTACCTGAACTCCTTCCATGATCAAGTGACCCACCTGGTGGATGAAGGAAAGGCTGCTGACATATTCTACCTAGAGTTCAGCAAAGCCTTCAACGCTGTCTCCCACAGTATTCTGGAGAAGCTGGCAGCCTGTGGCTTGGACAGGTACAGTCTTTGCTAGGTAAAGAACTGGCTGGATGTCCAGGCCCAGAGAGTGGTGGTGAATGGAGTTAAATCCATCTGGTCACCAGTCATGAGTGGCGTTCCCCAGGGGTCGGTATTCGGGTCTGTCCTGTTCAGTATCTTTACTGATGACCTGGATGAGGGGATTGAGTGCACTCTCAGTAAGTTTGCAGATGACACCAAGCTGGGAGGAAGTGTTGATCTGCCTGGGGGTAGGAAGGCCCTACAAAGTGATCTGGACAGGCTGTATCGCAGGGCTAAGGCCAATGGGATGAAGTTCCACAAGACCAAGTGCTGGGTCCTGCATTTTGGCCGCAACAACCCCAGGCAATGCTACAGGCTTGGGGCAGAGTGGCTGGAAGACTGTGTGGAAGAAATGGACCTGAGGGTGTTAGTCGACGCTTGGCTGAATATGAGCCAGCAGTGTGCCCAGGTGGCCAAGAAGGCCAATGGCTTGTAGCAAAAATAGTGCAGCCAGCAGGAGCAGGGAAGTGGTCATCCCCCTGTACTCAGCCTTGGTGAGTACTGTGTTCAGTTTTGGGCCACTCACTGCAAGAAGGACCCTGGAGCATACCTGTAAAGGCAACCAAGCTGGTGAGGGGTCTGGAGCGCAAGTCTTATAGAGTGTGTCTACTTTATCAGAATCGGTACAAATTGGGTGATCTCATGGACACCCAGGACTTTTGTCAAAAAAACTAACATATATGTCTCGAGGACCACCAGATTCCCCTTGCAACATATGCCACTTACAGACACCCATAGCTCTTAATCCCAAAATCATGGAGGTCATAGTAGTTGCAAAAGTCTCTTCCCACCCAAGGAATTCATTCCTTCCTCTAAAAACAACATCTTTCTTTCTGTGCACAGCCGCCTTCAAGCTCAACGCCCAGCAGAGCTTCCAAAGGAGGGACTTGATCCCACATTCCTGACACAGCCAAATTCAAATTGTTATGAGCTTTTGGTGGGTAAGGAATGTCACAAGAAGCTGTAGGGCTTAAGCTAGTTATAGAGGAATACTTCTTCTGTGCATATGAAAAGTCTTTCATGCAGTCATCAGGAGGAGGAGGTATGTTTATATGCTTTTCAGCCAACACTGACAAATTGGGTTTGCATGCAGACTTTTGGGTTTACTCAAGTAGTTTGAGGCAGCAGGGAGCATTTTTTTTCATGGTCGATGAGAAAAGTAAATAGAAAAATGACAAGTTCCTGGTTTAGTTTGATTGAGAGATTTTTCTGCATGAAATGAAAGCTTAAATCACATAATTGTTTTTAACGTTCTGAATCCCATAGTAATTCTCTTTGTGGCTCATCAATGGCTCAGTTAGGAGCACACTAGTCATGATTCTTACGTTACACAAAACTCCACACTCTGAACTCTGTTTTAGGCTTCAGTGACCAGATTTTCACTGGTACAAATCCAAATAGCTCCACTGATTTCAGGAGCGTTATCTCAGTTTTCACCCGCTGAGGACCTGACACCAGCAGTTTAGAAACGTTTCCAGCTTTTAAAAAGCACATTGCTGCGTATGGGCACTTCCAAAAGTGCCTAAGTGGGTTCTTTCACAGAGCTCACATATGTGCAGGCTTCAGGATCTGGTTACAGTTGCAGTTCAACTCATCCTGACTGTCCATCAGGCAGCCAAACCATGCAGGGCTGCAGGGAAGGCATGTGGGCTCCTCGGCCACTGGAGCTCTTTTGATGGAAACCAAAACCCAGAAAGCTGAAATGGCTCCAAATTTGCAAGGTTTCTCTCTCAGTCAGCATTTCCAGGTGGTCTGCTCAGCGACATTTTCTTCGCAAATGATCAGAGCACTTTCTGCTTTATTTTTCATTACTGCAGCTTTCTTCTGGGGCTCTGTTTCATGGGAAAATTCAAAATCGGAGGGCTTGGTTCCATCCTAGAATAGCATGAAGTTTCAAAATCCTCCTCAAAAAGGAAGACCTTCCTTCTCTCAAGGACACTATTTATAGTAGGCTGCCCTTTCTGCAGTCAGAGAAGGGCCAGATAGTATGATGACTTTGTGCTCCCGTGTGTTTTTAACTTAAATGAAAAATTAGGTCTGGCTTGAAACTAGGTGTAAAGAGTCCATGTTCAGATATTACACTTTTATAACCAGAAAATGATATAATTTTAAAAGGCAGAAATAAATAGAAATTACTTAAATTAAATTAGATATTTTTTCCAAGGGGTATGATTTAAATGAGACACATTCTATTCTCTAACATAGCCTGCAATATTCTGGCATTTTAGCAAAAATGGAAAATTATTTATTTTAAAGGTAGGTATTTTATGCCTAATGAAATTTACTTTTCATACCAGTGTACCTTCTACTATAAAGATTTTAAAGGTCTTTTTCACCCTTAAATCTTCATGCTTGCGTGTCTCCTTCTCACACACACTCACACAGAAGAGAGGTCCTTCTCTGTGCAAATCCAGCACCCAAATAATTCACAAATAGCACTCACTTATTATTTACTGGCACAATCAAGTATAACTGCTCTAAATGAACAAACAGTTTGTCAAAAAAAAAACCATACCAGGGGAACAGGGTTAAAGAATCCCATGATTCTGATTTACACAACAGATAAAAATCACCCCAGAAGTCACAGAGACCTGCCAAGTAAATCTCTGCTTCGTAATGATCCTTTAAGACACTTTAATTTGCTTTTGTGAGTCTCTGCACTGGTGCTGGCTTTAGCTCATGCTGTAGGTGCCCGGGGAGGTCTGTACTGGTTCATATCCAGGTAGTGGTGACTGCTGATGGTGCTCATAGCAGTGCCTGGCTCCCAGCAGCCCTGTGGGAGGTCACGTCTTCCTTTATCTTCCTTTCCACAACCTGTTTAGAGTGGAATGAGATAAAACAGACTCAGAGCCTCTATCACAGTCATCGCCCCTTCTTGCCCCCCTTCTTTTCAGGATGTCACCAACTGGGCCTTCCAAATCCCCCCTGCCAGTTTCCTGAGCCTCCCTTGGTGGCTCTCTGATCATTACTCATGGCACCTTTCCTGCCAGATCTGCCCTTTCCCTGCTCCTCAAAACTACTCAAACTTCACCAGGACACCTGGAGCCTTCCCCAGGTCACCACCTACTGCCAAAAGGCTGACACAGCCCCCATTGCTGAAGGGGTTGGCCTGCCTTCCCACCACATGGGAGAAAAAGGCCACAGTGAAGGTCAGGACAAGTTATCTGATTTTGTGGCACCACAGACACCAGTGTAAGCCTCTTGCCAGTATATGGTTGGACACAGACTGGCCAGGTAGCAGTGAGGGAACAGTGCTGCCACCAACACCGTCACCCCTTGGCCACCTGCCCCCAAAATCCATGTAGGATTTCTGCCTGCCGCTTGGGTATTCTCCCTACAGTTCCCTACAATATCCATCACTCATCCCTGCTAATAATGTCCACAAATACTGATCTCCTGAAGCTGCTTCTTTTCAGGTCATCATGTCCCTTCTTCTAAAACTTAATAATCTTGATACTGACCATGTGGAGCTTGAGAGAGTTTGTAAATATTTGTATCGACAACATTATTCCTTTGATAGCAGACACTAGGACAATATTTCCCACATTAAAAGGGCTCTTGGGGAGGGCTTAGGAACTCTGGCCAGGCTAAAATAGTTGCCTGAAGGAAGAGGAAAAACCTTGGAGAATTACCAGACTCTTTTTTTTTAATTTTCAGACAAATGGACTTTTCAAACTTTGCCCTGAAAAGAGATCTGGTCATGACCTACTATAAATCTCCTATGGCCATTTAAAACCTCACAGAGCTCTGGTTAAACAGCATAGCACCAGACAAAACCTCCAGGGCATGAGGACATTGCTGCGTTTTTTTCCCTTTCAAGCTTGTATATTGTCCTCATAACATATTGCCAATGTTCACAGGACCAAATGAGACTGTGGCCTTTCTTTAATGTACTCAGTGCTCTTGTGTTGAGAGCCTGTGAGGTCAACAGGAAAACTTGGGATGAAATCTCGGCTGAGTGTCAGTCTTTCCCAGGCTTCCTGGCAATTTCCAACTTCTCACTCTATTGTTTTCACTTAATAAGACAGAGCTTGTCTTCTGCTCGATAAAAAAGGAAAAAAGAAAAAAGCTAAGACTCAGAAAATGAGCAGTTTTGTAAAAGCCTGGCAGATTCCCAGTGTGCTGAAACTAATGACAAGCAGCACGCTCATTTTTCTAGTTCAAAACTCCTTGGTGCATCATGCAAACACCCCCCAGGAACTGCTGGAGAGGAGGGGGGCAGAGCACAGAAAAGAAGAGCGTCGGGCTTCTGGCACAAAGGCCATAGCCAACAGTTTTGAAATAGGGAGGTTGAAAGGTGGAGCCCTCACAAGAACCTCATCTCTGGGGCTCTTCCAGCTGTTGGATCACCTTTCTTCTCCTCTTGGAGGGGTTTGCAGCACAGCACCTCTCTCTGTTTGAGCTGAAGGGGAGAACAACTGCACTTGGCTGTGCAAGCCCAGAGAACAGTTTGAGAAAATAGCAAAACCTAAACACTCCACTGAGATTATCCCTCTGTAATTGATACAGAGACATACTGCGACCTTAGGTTCAACTTGTCTTTTTATACCATTTTCTGTATTAGCATGTTGTCTGCTCGTCAGCTGCCAGTGAATTTGAATCTCAGACTGCCAATATTTTCTGAGTATTGTGGAAAAAAATGTGTGTATTTTCTTAAACAATTATGAGTGATTTAATGCTGGTGAAAAGTGTGAGGTTGCTATCTGATTATCCAGGAATGCCTCAGCTGTGTCTCAAGGATATCTGCCTGGCTCCTGGAGCCTTGCACAATTCCCATGCATATTCTTTACCCATGCAGACAAAGAGCAGTGTTAAAGCCGGCAAGAGCCTTGGCATTCAGTGTAGGAAGCTAAACTGAGCCAACACCACATAATTTTCAGTGAAATGCATTTCATCGTTTTCTTACATTTGGTCAAAATGTAGTATTAACCATTTATTAGCATTACAAGAGCCGTGACAAATTTCTCCCACTGGCCACCGTACACTGCTCTCTTACTCTACCTGCATAAGGTCTCCCAGGTCGGTTAAAGCAGACAATTAGAACAAACATGCCCTACCCAAATTATTAGGGTTCTTTTTATGGCCAGAAGTCTGGTACCACCGTGGAGTAGTAGTAAATTGGGGATCTGTTTTGAATTATTCATATGCCGGTCATTTACCACATCACATTGCAGCAATCTCTGTGAATACCCTTTCTGATTAAATGAGGGAACATCCAGAAAATGAATTGTCACTGCCCCACGTGGAGAAGATGTACTACAGTGCCACAAAGCACTCTTGATTTCTTCAGAGTTGAGCTGCCCAGGGATATCATGCAGCAGTGTTCGGCTGCTGAAATGGGAGGTAAGCTGGATAGGACTGAGAACTGCAGAACCCATAACCGCCTGGACCCACCGTCACTTCTCTAGTTAATCCAACAGCTACAGGGATGAAGCAGTGGTGAAATGTGGTTGGTCTGGACGGTGTAACAAGGGAGATCATGGGGGAAGGTAAAATCTGGAAGGAGAAAAGATGAGCCTCTGTTAAACTAAGAAATTCCACAGTGGGTTTTATTAAGGCCGTACCATGCCTGAAAGAAGAGATTTTATGACAGTTTTCAGGTTGTGGTAAGCTGCAGTTTGATTGAGTCAAAGCTTAGCCTGTGTGAACATTTAAGGTGCTTAAATGTACTCTCCACACCTGTGCTGAAAAATAATTACCCCCCAAAAGTCACACTTTTTTTTTTTTTTTTTTTTAAGAAGTGACACCCAACTCACATAGCAACTGCAATTCTAAAATTAACAACATATGTTTCTGAAGCCAAAATGTGAGACGGGTTTGCTTGCTTAGAAAGCAGTTGCCTTAGGTTTGTCTTGCATCTGGTAAAGAGCTTGTTAAAGGTCCTATTGCAACCTTGAGGGGTTCCTAGTTTAATTGCTAACTAAGACAGCATTTTAATAGCTTTGTTTTAATCTTGCTACCATCTTGAGGGAGGCAGAGTTATTTATTTGGTTGCAGAGCTGCAAGGCTGGGAAGTATCTGATTCAAGTTACATACATCTTTGGTTGACATGACTCATGTTACAGCTGAACCAAGCGATCCAGCTCTGTACACTAAAACTAAGCAAACAAACATAAAACACATCACTGCGTTAGTAGAACCACAGTTAACTAATTAACGATGGGCAACATAGTCATCAAATCAAGGCCACAATCATGACCTGAACCAATGAATCAGAGCTTTAAGTTATCAAAATAAAAATAAAAATAAAATAAAACCACAATACCCCATCACATTTAATGCAGAAAGTAATCAGCTTTAAATTGTAAGCTTGCCGTGAGACAGAACTACTTCCAGTTAGTCTTGTGTGAGGAAAAACTGAAGAGAAGCCGGCTCATGTTTTGACCAGGTTCCAGGTTCCAGTTGGTGGAAGGCACTGACCGAGGCAATCAAGGACTGCACTCATTGCTCGTTGCCAGTGGTGCATGGAGGACTAGTGCTAGTATGGTTCAGCTGAGGGAAGTACACTCATCAGAATGAACTCATTAGTGATAGACAGTTCAGCATTTCCTTCTTACATCACGTGATTATCGTGAATGATAAGTCTTCTGCTCTTATCCTCTCCTGATCATCAAACTCAAATCAGAGATCATTCTGAAAATGATACACTGGTGCAGCTTTTAAATTAGATTCAACATTTATGAAAAATGCTTTTTGAAGGATTACTAGGTAAGAACTATGAATAACTTTTGGAAAAATCACCAGCAATAAATGGCAGATTTAAGAGTCTGGCATTTGCTGCTAGGCTAGGAAACAATTAATAGAGACCTTTTTTCTTTTTTCTTTTCGTGGCCACCTATGTACTCATGCACATGTGAAATAAGATCCTTCTCTTAAAGGAAAAGAAAGCATTCAGACTTGTGCTTTCTTCTGAAGGATCTTTATTTTGCGCGGTTGCTGGCTGCCAGCACAACCCAGCAGAAGTTTGAGCAAGCGTAACGACAGAGCACCCACTGGCTTCTCCTGCTTGGTCGTGCGCTGTAGGCATTAGGATTGGTTGGACAGTCTCCCTCTGGCAGTGAACCTGGGGCCCTTTGGTCAGGTTCTCCCAGGACTCCATGGGGAGCCAAGTAGGACGCAGCTGAGAGGCACGGTTTCCCCCCTGGTCTTAGATGACAGTAAAAGCCAGAGAACTGGCAATGCATCTCACAGCCCCTTCCTTTTTCCTACTTATATAGCTGGAGGCTGGTTTCCCAGATGCGGTCAGTACAGCCTGGTATCTAGTTCATAGATCGCTGCTGAGTATACCCATGGCCTTGCAAATGGGGACGATTGGTTGGGCTGAGACCCACTTCTCTCCCGTGTGGTCTGTGACTCAGTGAATAACGTCAATTCCCATGCAGGGAAAGCATTGAAAACCCAGGCTCAGCTGGAGCCACCTCCTCGAGGCTTGCTAATAACTCTCTCCATGCCTTGCCTAATAACAGTCTTTTCTTTGCCTTCAGTTAGGAAGCTAATAGGAATCCATTCGCAGCTTGCCCTGATGACTTCTATTCTAAGACCACAGCTGGCCGTTGTGCTTTTTAGCAGATGAATTCCAATAATCATTAAACAAAGTTGCCTGGGGTCCACTTCAAATTTTGGGCCAATGTCACAGGCCTTACTCTTGTGTCACACATGCTGGTGTGTTTCATCCCCTAAAATCAGTGTGATTTGTGAACAGTCAGTGGCTGTATTTGCACAGCATCGGACCAGTACTTATTTCCAGATAGCCATGCTGCTTTTCATTTCATCTAGAATCATGCTGCCTAACCCTGGAGAGCACAGATGAAGTGTGCAAAGTCTTAGTCCATGAGATCATCCCAGTAATTTGTAACTGCAGGCGCTGTCTGCCTAACTTTATTTCCCTGTGTTAAATAATTGTGATATTGTGTCTTTAAAACCCACAACAACAACGAAATCAAAACAACCTTAAATAATCCACAGACATATGGAATTGTTTTACAAAGGAAAGTCAATTGCTGAGACCCCTTAAAAATGGAAATCTACCAAGGAAACCCCAGCAGTCTCTTTGACAGTCTGCTCTAAAACTTCTCACTGCTTTGATGTTGCTCACAATTTATGCTCCTCAGAGGCTCTGGGATGAAGGAAATCATCTATTTTAATAATGTGAAACCTTCTTCTGGCCGCTCGAGATGGGAATTCCTGCTCTGCTTCCTGTGCCTCTGAGAGGGCCAAAGGGGGAAGAAGGGCTTAAAAACCATGTGGCTGTTACTGATCAGCACCACAGCATTGCCGGCCATTCAGAAATGGCTGTCCACACATTGCCTGTCTGTGATTCAGGAGGGTGTGTTTAGGAAAGCTGTCTGTTTCAGCTCACTCTCCACAGAAATGTAATTTCACCATGTTAGTAATTCATAAGGATATGTTATGGGGCGACAATTATCATACAAAAACAATTATTGGGATAGTCTCTCTAATTCAAAATTATTTTAATTACTAGTGATACCTGTCCTTCTTCTCTATTTTTTTTTTCCCTTTCTGTGCTAAGTGTCCTCCTGATTCAAAAATTGCCACTAGGCTCTCACCTTTGGTAATTGCAGTTCTCTGTGCTGAGTGAACAAAGGAAAAATTAAACTGGAATGTAGCAGGCAGGCAGAATAGGAAATATATGTTCCTGCCGGAGAGCTACTCTCCTCCTAATTACCCTGCAATTGCCAGGTTCAAAATCTAATTTATGAGCAGTATAGATAGAATGGCCACATTAGTCCATTATTTCATGATGATTTTTTTCTACCCTTGATTTCGGAGAGGAAGGATTTTGCAGCACAGCACATTGGCGTTGTCAGCAGCTGCTCTGGGCAGAGATGCCAGACAACTACACTTGAGAGAGACTCCAGAAAAAAATTGAAAGCAGTCTCCTAACAGCAAGGTTTTATAGAAGGAGTGCTATAAAGAAGTTAAATGAATAAAGCATGACCTGATGGGCTGCCTCAGACCACATTCAGAAACAGACCCAGAAACGTATGAAGGAGAAAAGTTTTCCAGCCTGCTGCTGCCGCACCTCTTACCTGCTGCAAAATGCCCCAAACACAGCATCTCTTAACACCCCCAGAGTCTATTTTACTTTGACAAGCATGGAGCAGCCTGCTAAAGTGTGGAGCAGTGGCTGAAACTGCCACCATGCAATGTCTGGATGTCTCATAGCTCCAGCTGTACAGATCTTTAAGGTCCCCTAACCTAAGCCATTCTGTGATTCTTGCTGGGCAGATGATCTATGTCATTCCCCTGCTGTACATGTTTCAGTCACCAGGCCCATGGATAAACTGGCTCTGCAGGCTTCCTCTCCCTCCCACTGCCTGCAGTTCTCCTCCAGACTCATTTTTGCTTGCATCATATCCCCATTCTTAATCCAGTTATTTCGCCACCAAAACCCTTCCAGTTAAAATAAGAGAAATGAATGCTTACATTTAAACTGCCATTGCGTTTTGCAGTCAACAACCCTATAAAGCTGGTTTTGATGAGAAAGTTTATACCTTGTTTGATGCGGGTTGTCTGCAGGCCCAGAAAGACAGGAGTGCTTTGTTTTATACTTGGGCTTGTTTGGAAGGATTTATTCACAACCGTGGGATGGGAAAGTTAAGATGGAAATGAGGTACACAGGCATCTAAAGTCACTTGAGAAGCCCTAAGATAGGTAAAGACATCCTTATGGGCCTGACATTCATATTGCAAAGGCAGCTAAAGACTGCTGAGTCTATGCAACGGACGGCAGCATAGAGGCAACCAAAAGTAATCTCTGTCCACTGGAAAAAAAAAAGTGTGGGAGGGAGAGGCAAAGAGAAAAGGGACAGGCAAGAGGAAAGCAAAAAAACAAAAGGGGAAAGACGAGTGCAAAGGCATGGGAGGAAACTTGCTGACTGTGGGTGTGCCATGCAAGTCTCAGGGTAAACTGCCCAACAGTTCAGTATCTCCGAGCTGTACATAAAGCCCATCAAAATCTTTCCCTGCTGCAATATAAGTCCATAAGAAAGTGCTCTCTCCTTTCCTGCAAAAGTATTTGGTTATATCACTTGGGAGTTTCACTCTTAAGTATTCCCTTTCCGTTTCAAGTGCAGAATGCAAACAGAATGCTCTTAGGAATAGAAGATGCCTGCCCTGATTTGTTCTTCTGAGGTTTTGCTTTTCCTTTGCCCCTGAGGAACAGTCTATTTTTATTGAGTTTTATGATTAATAAAACTGTCTGAAACCCTGCTGGGGTCTTCATGCTAGTTATCAAAAGAAGTCATCTAGTCCTTTCCCCTAATGTCTAAGCTAATGGCAAGGACCCAATACTTGATCTTTCTCCCCAAGCTGCAGCTTGTCTAGCAAGGGTTAGAGTCATGTTGAGATAGTAAAAAATCCCAAGGAGTGATTTCCTTGCACGGACTGTGGAAACCCATACTCTCCTGGAAACCTATCTGTCTGTCTCATCTTCTCTGCAAAGCTCTTGAGCAGAATCTCCTGCTCTTCCCCTGCTGCTTCCCAGCTGAGACAGATGACCCGATATGCTTCTAAAGAAATGCAGAATGTATGTCCTCGCAGCTGGATGCTGAACTTCCAGCATCAGCACATGCCAACTCCTATACCTTTACCGGTCTCCTGCTGGATAGCACTGCTAAACGTATGCTGGCGCTCTGAAGAGGCCCACACTTCACAGAGCATATCCTGGGGTATGCAGGACCTCAGGCAAGTGGGGAGAGAAGAATCACAGAATGGCTTAAGTTGGAAGGGGCCTTAAAGATAATCCAGTCCTGACCCCTGCCGTGGGCAGGGCTGCCCCCCACCAGCTCAGGATGCCCAGGGCCCCATCCAACCCGACCTTGAGCACCTCCAGGGATGGGGCACCACAGCTTCTCTGGACAAAAGAGGAGCAGCAGCAGGGCCAGCTAGCCTAGGGGAGAGCGAGGAGGGACAGCAGCATCTTGCTGTGACACGGGGAGGGAACAGTGCTGAGCAATGCTTCTCCCTGCTCGCCTGCCCAATGTTTGCATTTCCTTTCTGCTGCTTCAGGAGAGGCAGGGAGAACAAAAGCTACATTGAGGAATAGGCAAAGGCATCTATGCATGCCTCAGAGATACTGTAATATAGTAAGAAATCTAAAAAGATGCACGGCAGTTAAAAAACAGCAAAACATACGAAATACGGATTGAAAAATATATTGGAAGATATGACAACAACTTCATCAGGACACAGCATGGTGTAAGACTGGCTTTTTTTTATTAAAATGACATACCATTCTGGTGCTTTTCCTACTAGATGGTAGTGCATTTTACAGAAATAAAGGATTGATAACATCCTGGAGGAAGGTGCAGCTGGGGAGCCACTGAGTCCAGACACATCGATACCACATTCTAGATGAATAAAGCAAATAAAATTATATTTGCTTTGTAATTTATTTCTGCCTCCCCTTGCATTCTGTGTGTGCATAAACAAACCTTACGTTTACTTTCCAAGGGTGATGTCTAACAACAGGATGCAATTCACATTTGATTTTCCTTTGAACTGTAAAGGGCAATTTGCATAACTCTTTCTTAACATAGATATGTATATTTGTGCTTATCATACCTTGTCATTGTGTTTCATGGGACAACTTTATGCAATATAACTGAGGAAGGTACAGCAAAGTTTACTAGTAGGGGCTGCTCTCTGTTTTAAAAACGTTCATCAAGTACCCGCACATTGTTATGCCGTTTCAATGAGTTAGATAGGAAGACCATTCTTGGGCTCCATGAGCACCTCCATGTACTCCCATTCAAGCTTTAAAGGGTGACCTTACCTAGCTGGAGTACAGGGTCAAGAATCTGAGCCTAGTCAGAATGGGAGAAGTTTTTTCCCAGCAGCTCAGACCCCCGAAAATCTAAGGCTGAACCATCAGCAAGTATTCCACAGCTGAAAATTGGTTTTAAACATCCTTTCGTTTGAGCTAGCATGTCAATAGCAGGTAAACAGAATTTCCGGGGCAGCTCTTTCTAAAAACACATTAAAACAGTTGTGCATGTTGCTGGAAAACAGGCTGTACTTACATCAGAACGGAGCATAGAAGAACCTTTTATAAGCCTTCAAATAATCTCAAAGTAATTAGCTTTTAACATCCTCTCTGCTACAATTCTGAGCTTTATTAGCTGTTCTGCTTGCCATTCCTGAGTCTGCCTAATGTCTTCTGTAGAATAACTATGCATTTTTCTCAGGCATTTGTCATTTCTTGAAACATATAAAAGAGAGCATTCGGATTCCACTAACAGACCATCTAAATGCTGCTCTGCATAGGAAATGATATATGCTGACAAGGAGTAGAAGTCAAATTTTCTTTATATGGTTCTTTATGGTGAGCAAACCTACTTAAAACAAGCTCCTTCTCAAGGCAGCATATTGATTAGAGCTGACGGGCCGAAAAGACCTTTGGGAGACAACAGAATATGGCTTGAGTCAAAGAGTAACACTAAAGCTGGCAGCAGCAACATTAAGAGTCAGTAAAACCTGAGAGAGTTTGTCTCACACCGAAATTTATTGCACCCATTTGGACGGCCATTACGGTAGTTAGTAATTTTATCTGCACAAGTTCATCTGTATTTGGACTCTCAGAGCTTAGCGAGAGGTCTTGCAAGACAGAGCCGTGCACAGGGCCCCGCACACTGAGGCAAAGGGCTGACATGCTGAGGCAAGGCACAACTGCTTCTGGAAATTAGCAAAGGCTGCCTGCTTCGCTGGGCAGTGATGACAGGCGTTATGTTAACGGTAATTCTGAAATAAGGCAATGGCAGGCCAAAGCAGACAAGGATTCTCCTACTCTGAAGTTCAGTCTTCTGTGGTTTCTTAATGAAGCTGTCACTCAGAAGCAAGAATTGCTGTTTTTAGGGATAGAAGTGCATCTATGCTTCATGTTTTAGGAAATAAATGAGACAAGCAAAGCAATGACCAGGCTGATCTACAGAGAAATGGTATAAAATTCTTCTGATGAGATATTTTGAAGATGGTGGATTAACGTCACTCTACATTTTCCACAAAATGTTTTGCATTGCTCCTTGCTGTGACTGTTCTGATACTGACTGACTTTATATCCCTTTCTGCACTTTCTCCCTGTCATTTGACCTGTAAGCACAGAATGCATGCTCCTTAACAACCTCATCTGGATATTTACCCACAGAAATTCATGCTCATCTAATCCTTTTTCTCGTAACTTGACAAGATAAATTGTGCATAAATCTTCCAAAGCAAGTCCTTGCATAACCTAGTTTCTGACACTTCCACTATAGATGGTCCATACTTTTACTGATGTTCTGTTCCAGTGCTTAATTATGTTTATTTTTACATTTCTCCCAAGGCACTTAGACCTATTGCACAAAACACTAAGCTGCTGGAGCGCCTCCAAAATGGAGAATGTATTCCTATCATTGAATCTGAAAGGAGTTCAGCTTTAATGCCATGGTGCAATACTCGGTTAGGAGCGGATATACACATCGTGTATCACCTCTAATCTTTAGGACAAGTGGAAGGAAGCTGACTGAACCATGAAAGAGTATTTATGCAAAGAATCTGAAATAAACCTTCTGGGTTCCAAGTCACAATGAATATGGCATTGGGCATACCAGGCATACTGTTTGCCCTTAGAATCCCAGATTCCCTCTAGTCAATCAAAAGAGGTCAGAATCTCTATGGGGCATTTCTGAATAGTCACAGTTAGGTCCTCTTGTAAGTCAAAGACAGAAAAAATGGATGCATACAATCCCAGTATCCTATACCTCACTGGCAGGCTTTATCAAGATCCAACCAAGAGGGTCCAGTTCCACCTTGACTCAGCAACATTTTTATTCAGTCACTTTTTCAAGCCTTGCAAACTAGATGAAGCTCTGATTGTGCAAGTCACATGCCTTATTTATCTAAAGTCAGCAAATCACCTTGGTTGAGATCTGCAGGTAACTTCCTGCCAGATTCCTTATAAACAGTCCCATTCAACCCTTACCAAAACGAGACCTTATTTTCATTGACCTCACCTAGCAGTCACCAATTATTTATTTTGCTGAAGCACAAGAAATGTCTCCTCCTACTGTTGTATGTGATGTTAACATTTTGTGAACAAGCAACTCCTATGGGACTCTCCCTCTCTCTTAAAGGGCCTTTGCTCTAGAATCATTCTTCTGATAGTAGGGTTCAGATGCTCAGGTGTTTCCCCATGATCAAAAGAACTTCTGCTGAGACTAGTGGCTTTTACTTTAGCCCACTCTGATGAGACCTTCTAACAGCTGGGCCCAGAACTCAGTAATCTGATCTCACCTGGGCAAGTGAGCTCATGCTCTCTGGAGACAGTTGGCAACTGTGTGCAGTAACTCCTGATGCTGCCGGGAAAGGAACTCTGTCAAAGCATGGAGGGAAGGAGATACAGGTGAGAAAGAGAGAAAAATGGAAAGTAACAGTTTCCAGAAGAATGCACTTGGTTATTATGAGGCATCATTAAGTGCCAGAAAGATATCCAAAACTTCTGGTTTTTCAGATGTGGAAAAACTCTGCCTGACCACAGGCTAAGACACTAGTACCATATATATGCCAGTGCTTAAAAGAGTCCTTTTTCCTTCTTGCAAAGTCTATCTGAGGGCCAGATTCCGAAAATGAAAAAATGCAAAGTTGAAATGTTCTAGAAAGTACTGTAAAGTGCTGTACTTGCAGTATTTGTGTTCTGTACAGTATTTGTTGCCATTCTGAACAGCCTGCCCAAGGGCAGTGGTGGAGTCACCGTCCCTGAGGCGTTCAGGAACTGTATGGATGTGGCATTGAAGGACGTGGTTAGTGAGCATGGTGGGGGTGGGCTTGTGGAAGAAATGATTTTAGAGGTCTTTTCCAACCTTAGTGATTCTATGATTTTATTATTATCAAACTGATAAAGGAAAGAGAGAAAAAATGAAACTTCTGGGGTACATATAAAAGAAAGCATATAAAAGCTGTTGCCCTTGGTCTCAGGGGGAAATGAAAAGCACAGTCTTGACTGAGTCTTCTTCACAACTTCTACCGCTTGCAACTTATTTCTGTCCTGAAAGTTCTCCATGGAAATGGTTTCCCAATTTCACTCTGGGGAAAGGAGGGTGGCTGTTTATAGGCTGTTCTCAAAGCTGTTCATCATTCTCCAGGTCATTGGTCTAAGGGCATGTTTCAAGGACAGCGCAGGGTATGTAGGCAGCACTTCCCACTCTTTAAGTCACTGTATGTTGAGACAAGAAGAGACTAATTATACTACCATCTTAAAAAGACTGCAGGGGCCTCCTTATACTGAAGAGTTAATTTTCCTGGACCAGAGAATTTCTCCACTCATATTCAGCTGATGCAAGGTCAACGACAAACACACCGAGGAAGTCAGAGTTGCTTTATTTTTCTTGTGAGCAGGTCAAATAAAACACTGCTGATGCTCCATTTATCTGGAGCGACAAGCAAACACTTGGCAGCAGTGGAAAGCATACACTGGGATCTGGCAGCGGGCTCCTAGCACAGCTGTCAGCCCGCTGACTAATCACTTCATCCCCACGCTAATGCTGCTCCAGGTATATTGGACCCTTTCATCTCAGATACACCAGCACACGCTCCTTCTGATAGAGCTATTTATACAAAGATGTCACTATTAATTGCCGTGTTGCATTTTATTTTAGGAGGGGATTTTAGCCAAGGTTTTTTCAGTGATTTTTCTCTTTCCTGCAGTAGTCCTCCAAGGTGGGAGCTGTGTTTCTGCTACTGGCATCAACCAGGCCTTAAATAGATACCCCCCAGCCAGACTCAATTCTCTTGAGGGCCGTGTATGCACATGAGCTTCGTAACTTGTTTTTCTAAATGTCTCTTCTTTACAATTTGTTTTTCTTTGGCGGCTATTCAGGCAATTAAGCTGCAATCACACAGAGCACACCTTACTCTCTGCAAAGACCAGATTTACCTTAGGTTTGCATTATCAGATGATACTTGCAGTCTTGTCAGCACAAACTGTTTAAGCAACTCCCAAGGACAGTGTTAAAATATAGGTGGGGCCTATGAACTCTGTACTTGGCAGCTGTGCTTTATTAGTTGTGCTGTGCAAAGGTGGTGCGGCTAAGGTAATGCGGTGCTTCCACAGGAGCTTTATATATTGTGACAGGCCAAACAGCCTCCAGGACTCTCACTCATCATGACTCCCGTTTCATACCTCATCTGTTATAGGAATGAGGTATGAAAACATTTCTCTGTTTCCGAAAGGTATTAACAGACTCCTGGGAAATCGTTTACCTGGAGAAAGGAAATGCCCAGCCTCATTTTTTTTGCCGACAGTGGCAGGGCCAGCTGCTTTTTTTGCTAGTGAACAATAGGCTTCCACAATGGGCAACTGTAAAGAACTCAGACAGCTAATTGGTTTCATGCTCTCAGTTAGCAAAGGTACAAAGGCATAAATTTGTATCACTTCCATACTGTGTTTGCAGCGAGGATATCCAAGTGCTTTTTAAGCAGTTACAAAGGACATCTCCCAGCAAACTTGAGGGCAAGCAAGTTCAGTCATCCCCATTTCTGACTGTGATGGGGACCAGGTGAGGAAGGCAGAGCCTTAGAAGTTTGGAATGATTTGGTCATTCAGACATGAAACGGCAGGCCTAAACCTGGAACAGAGACTGCTTATACTCATGTTGTATGCAGAATATGTTAAATGTAGAACCAGCTTTCATATTTTAAACCCTGGGGATATCTGACTGTCCTCAAGCAGATGCAAATTTTAGAGTTTGTGGTATCATCTCCCTTTTCTCAGCATGACTTTGGCCTGAAATGAATGGATGACTTCCAGATTCATTCTTGTCAGCTATCCTTATTGGGCTATTCATTGGCATTCCACGGTTGCCTCAGAAAATATGCCCATGTGTTCTGCTCCAACACTGGGATGCCCTGATAGGTAAGTCCAGGATAGCCCCAACATGGTAAGCATTCATCAGATGTTCTCGCTGAAAGAAAATTTGAAAAATACTCAGGGAAAGCAGCAAGAATTGGGCATTTCCACTGTGTCTGTGATTCATTCACAATTACCAACACAGGAATTCCCTGCTGTGTGCATGGGAGGATTGCAGCATCTTCAGTGCCAGGCAGCAGAGATAATTACACAGATCTTGGCACCATGCTCTCAATTTCTGCTTTGAGGAAGTACCATGTGGAATTTGCTTCTCACAACAAAGGGTAAAGTGTTCGCCATAAAAGACCTTCACTAGGCTTTAGGTTGACTGCAAAAGGGAAGAAGGAAGTGGTGTTTCAGATACTTTAATCCAGAATAAAAATAGAGACTCTGCCAACAGATCTCTAAACCATGGAATATGTTTTCATCACTAAGTTTGAAATATCATTTCAGAGTCTTGGTCAGATTTATGGTTTGATTTAAAACAGTGTGGCCTAATTGAAGTCAATGGAGCTGTGACAGCTTATGCCAGCCAAGGGACTAGCTGTCTGTTTCAGAGTATTGTTTTCCCACAATTGTCGTTGTTCTTCAAGACAGTGATGGATTTTCTGGGCATTTCAAATACTTTGCTGCATTCATGCAGTCTTTCTTAGCATTTTCTCCTACAGCTGTAACATCTGCAAATTTAGATCTCCTTCTCCATGTTTACCTCTCAACTTTGACATGATCCTTAACAGCATCACTGGTTTATTCAAGTCATTTCTTTATACTAATGATAGCATTGCTCTTTCCTAATGGTAGCCTGGGTTACTTAGTAGTGGGACAGTGTTTACTGGATGGCATCACTGCAGAGTGAGTGTTAAAAGAAAAATAGTTTAGGTGATTACAGCAATATTGATGACACTGGGTAAATATCGTCCCATCTTTAGACAAGGAAAAATATAGCAAACAGATAGTTGTGTTAAAGAGCTTTTTGCTAAGAAGGCTCTGGATACAATTGCTGCAAAGTGGAATTACGCAGACTGTCTGGATCCCAAAATATGAAGCATGGACATGTTCAAAGCCTTTGTTGTGGCCAGAAAAGTATTTTCAGAGTCACACTGATATGTTTTCTTGGTACAGACCTGATTCTCCTTTACGTTGCATTCTTGATAATCATTTGTACCTGTGTAAAGTGGGTATCATGTTGTAATGCAATGAAGAACTAGAATAACAAATTCTTTAGTGGTTATTTCATTTTGAATTAGTTTAACATTGCTATCAAACACTTGCAGTTTGGCAAAGGCCTCATCTGGAGTACTGCGTCCAGTTCTGGGCTCCCCAGTACAAAAAAGACAGGGATCTCTTGGAAAGAGTCCAGCGGAGGGCCACAAAGATGGTGAAGGGACTGGAGCATCTCCCCTATGAAGAAAGGCTAAGTGAACTGGGTCTGTTTAGCCGTGAGAAAAGAAGACTGAGAGGGGACCTGATCCAGGTCTATAAATATCTAAGCTGTGGGGGGCAAAGTGGCGAGGCCAGACTCTTTTCAGCAGTGTGTGGAGACAGGACAAGGGGAAACGGCCAGAAACTGGAACATAGGAAGTTCCGCACCAATGTGCACAAGAACTTCTTTACGGTGAGGGTGACGGAGCACTGGAACAGGCTGCCCAGGGAGGTTGTGGAGTCTCCTTCTCTGGAGATATTCAAGACCCGCCTGGACGCCCACCTGTGCGACCTGGTGTAGGGAACCTGCTTTGGCAGGGGGGTTGGACTCGATGATCTCTGGAGGTCCCTTCCAACCCCTGTGATTCTGTGAAAGGACTGCATCTGTTTTACATCTACCTTGATCAGGCATCCATATTTTCTGCCTTTGAAATATCGAGGCTGAATTCCTGCAATGCAGTGTACACTTAGCTACCCAGGAATTTCTGGTGCCCAGTGCTCAACACCATGATTTATTGCATGACAAGCGGCATAGCTGTAAGTGGTAGCTTAATAGGAAGCATGAAGCAGGGCCCAGATCTGGTCTAACTAACCTCGGGAGGTCTCCTGAGAGTGGCTGAGGTAATCTGATTTAGGAATCTTCACTGACTGAGTAGCAAACACCTGCACCTTCCTGTGCAAGTGTTTAAACCACCTCGGTACTGTTTATTTTCTGGCCATGGCCACGCAGCCTGATGGCTCTAACAACGTGTCCCACCACACCTAACACCTCAGGCTCCTCCAAAGAGTGAGGTGACTCCCCCTCTCAACCTGGATCTCAGATTGGTTTGAGCAGAGAAGAAGTATTAATCTCCCCAAATCAGGGTATTCCTGAGCCTCCACATCTAAGGAGCATTGAGTAAGCTCCATGTGGTGAGGATAGCTGACTATAGTTTCTGACTGTGGTCAGAAACTTCAAGTGTTTTGTTGGTTATAAAGTGCTTTATGGGGTTTCTAGCACCTTTTCAATGTATTTGCTCTCCTAAGCCAGAGGGTGTGTGTGGTTCTTACTCAAACTGATGTTTAATTGCTTAAAATAAAAATATCATTTCTACAATGTAGTAATTAATTCTAGAGTATAAGGCAGTAGCAAAATATGCGTGAATGTTATGTGCCACATCATTAACATGCAAATCGGTATTTTATTTTGACTGAATGGTCTTGCTTACATACTTCAGAGAGAGCAATCCAAAATGGAAGTCACAGCTTTGAAATAATGGTCACTTTTTTTGAAGAAAGCAAGAAAAAAATGTGTAGATGTTTTCATCCTGATCACTGTAATGTAATGAGGATCCTTGTAAAAATTCACTGTATTTAAAAATGGAAAGAGTAGAAAGGGGACAGGGGACTACAACAGTATCAGCGTAAGTGGGAAAATATTGTAATGTTGTTCGGTTTCTTCAGTATATTGGCTATCATTAGAGCAGCAAACAGATCTCCAGATGTTTGTGAAGAGTCCAACAGTTATATTTTATATCTATGGCTGTAGTAACAATTTCTATTCAGCAGCCTAGAAAAACATTTCATGTCACAACAGGAAAGAAATATTACTGTGGGGTTTTTTTCTCCCTCATCCCCCGTATAGCAATTCTGAATACTTCAGTCAATGCCAAACAAAAATTATGGTTTAAAAATTAAAACCACAATCACTGGGGGCAGGACATAAATGTGCAGATGTTCTGTGATGTTGAAGAACTTTTCAGGCAGCAGTCACTATGCTGTTGTGGAGAGGATGGGGAATCCATCAGAGCTGGACACTGTAAAAAGCATTCCCTACGTTACACTGTCAGAAAAAGCACTTACCTTTTCATATTCCCTTAAGGAAAAAAAAAATCTAAACCAGAAAAATCACAGCGGCCTCTATATAGCTCTCACTATTTTATTAGTAAGGGATTGACTTTAATCTGTTACTGTAAGTGAGCAGTGTAGATCTGGAGTTTACTGGGCAACCTGTGCAAGTGGAAAACTACATTGTCTTGAAGTAGTGCACAAAGTGTCAATTTTCCTTCCCCGGGAAGGAAAAATTTTACAGGCTTCTTAGCTGTTACTGTTTCAGGCACCTTAATGCTGTTATACAAATGGCTGCCTGAAAAATCTTGCATTTTCCACACCTACCTGTTCAGACAAAGGGACACAATGAATAACATCAAAACCAGCAGAAGGCGAGTTTTTAAAGGCACAAATATACCTGTTACGTTAGTGTCTGTGTATGCTGACAGACCTCCTGCCTCCTAGAGCTGCATGCGTGCATCTTGAAGGTGATGTGGTTGGAGCACTGTGTTGTATGGGACCAGTGCTCCAGGGGGGAAAGGTTGGCATGTGTTAAGGGAGACAGGGATAGGGCTGGAAAGTGTGTACTGTGGGGAATCACAGACCTGAACCTACATCTCTTAAGAGTTGGCCTCTTCTCTAGCACCAGGGTATGCCTATTGTATGCAGCTTGTGTCAGGTATCAGATTCCAGTTCTCCGGAATGAAATGCACCATTGGTAGGTAAAGACAATTCATTAGGTGCAACATAGCTGAACTGTAATTAATTATTAGATATTATTTCTCACAAAATGCATCTCCAAAGTTCCCATTGTATTAGCCACAATATTGGACTGATGGAGCATAAACAACGGTAATGATAAACATTGGTGAGCAGAGTTGGGAAGGGTTGGTTATTAGGGTACCGGTGTGTTTCATGCGGGGTTTATTTAACGGTCTTATTAATGATCTGGAAAAGGAAGTGAATAACCATTTAATTAAATTTGCATTTGATACTAAATTAGAAGTTGCTGCAGACACCTCCGAGGGCAGAGAAGTAAATCAAAAAGAGCCAGAAGCGTTAGAAGCATGTACGGCAAAGAAGAAAATGAGATCTGGCATGGAAGGAAGAAAAAAAACAAAGCAAGCTAATCTCTCTGGAAGCAAGTAATCTAAAGTGTAGCTATCAGTGGAGGAACTCTGGAGAAAGAAGTGTTGAAAGAGATGTAGGAGTGTTAATGGACTATATATTCCATCACAGCTCTGGTATATGTTTACAAAAGCAACGGCATCAAGGAGCAGGGATGTAATAGCCCTTCATTGTAGGGCTCTAGTGAGAACCATCTATAATGTAGCACTCTGTTTTGGGCATCCTGTTATCAGAGAGATATAGACAAATTGGAATGAGTTCAGAAAAGAGCCATAAAAATGATCCTGTATCCCTGGAGATAATGACTTATGAAGAAAGATCAGAAGAAGTATATGTGTATGGCCTTGTCTGGAAGATGACTGAAGTAGGGCAGGAAAACAGTCTGAAAATATGTGAAAGGAAAAAGGGAGGAGGATAATTCATCACTGAAACTATTAGTAAAAGGATGAAATAATAAGTAACAACAATAAATTTTAAAAGGGCAACTTCAGGTTGAACATAGGGAGAAATCTCTGACAGTGGAATTTGGGTTAGTTTGCAGAGAAGTTTCCCAGAGGTAAAAGTAAAAGCTGCATTCAAGTCATTTAAAATCCAATTGGACAACTCACTAGAAAATGCATCCTGCTACAGGGAACAATTTTGCATTGCCTAGGGAATAAGCTGGATGACTTAATAGGACATTTCACACTCAAGCCTTTATGACTGTGGTATTTTAATATGCATGGTCAACTATTTGGGGAAAGTATACGTTTCTTCTGCTGTCAGGCCTGATAATACAAACAGTTGCACGCAAACATAACTTTTAAGAAGTCAAGCAGCTCTGCTGACAGCACTGCTCTGCTGATGTGCAAAAACACAAGCCTGATCTCTTCATGCTTCTGCAGGATCAGAGCTTTAGATCATGCAGTTGTCAATATCAAGGCAACCACATCTCCTGTGGGTAGGTAAAGCAATGTGCAGGAACAAAATGAGAGTAGGAAGCTCCAGTGAGGACATATTATTATGGTTATTCTATTACTGCTGTAAATGGCTGGTACTGCGTACTACAGCTCTGTTGACTGTTCACCTTTTCCAGCTTTCACCTCTGCACAGGGTTCACTAGGCACCGTACGAGTGCTTCCTCTGTGCTATTTTTACCACGTTTGATACTTTCAATGTATCCTAAACAGATTGTTGAATGAGAAAAGAGATGAGATGAATTGAAAGCTTTACCCTCCCTTGTGTGAAGAAGGGACATCAAGGGCTCTAGATGCAAATGCATATGCAGCTGACCCCTTCCCCTCCAATCATAGACAATAACATAAAGTTGAACTCCCTTCACCCTTCAATAGAAGCAGAGGCAAGCTCGCAAATAGGTGTGCTCCCAATACACCATGGTTTTTAAGTGTTTCTCTCTGTGTGTTTTCTCTTCTTCCCTCCCATTCCCATGGGCCCAGCAGTCTGGTGGGGCCGCAGTCCAGCACCCGAGCCCCAGGACTCTCCAGCAAGGGGTCAAGCAGCAGCAGCTCCAGTGAGTCCGAGAGCAGCTCGGAGTCTGACTCAGAGAGCGAGAGCAGCTCCAGCGAGAGTGACGGCAGCAAGCCCTCACATTACTCCAGCCCAGAGGTAAGGGCTCCCACTCTTCATGATTCGGGGCGGCAATCCACTATTACACCCACTCAGACCTTTTTTCCAGCCCAGGAGCCTGGGAGGAGATGCACAAAAACAAAATGGGTGTGAAAAGCACAGGGATCCTCCTCCTGGCACCCTGCAAAATGCAAGTGGTGGGGGATGCTGGGGCAGATTAAAGCAAATGAAACAAAAATGAAGAAGGAAATGACCGTGTGATATTTCCCTCAAACTGGAGCCCTTTACAAGGCTCACAGCTTGCTGGAGGTTTTGTGCATCTCTGCCTCCATAGCAATGGCTTTCTGACTGCGTAAGTCCTGGTGTGGGCTCTCAGCACTGCAAGGGAACTAAAGGCTTCTCCACACAGGGAAGCTATTATGAAATCATTTCGAGGGTGGATTTTTAAATCAAAATAGTTGTTTTTCACTCACACACGTCCCTCACCTCACTCCCCATGTGAATTATTCTCCGCTGCTGCTGCCTTTGTGTGATTTATTTTAATCCACCTCCAGCATGGACTAAACTGAATTACTCGTGGTGCAAAACATTAAGCCCAAACTTGCCATCTGGAAAGTTAGCACTGAAAATTTCCACATGTAGACAAGCCCTCGCCGAAGTACAATTAAGCTGCCGGTGCTGTGCCACCTTCTGCTTTCACCTCTACACCATGCTCAGCAGAAACTACAGGCTGCTTTCCATACTCTGTTCATCTACTACATGACATTTTTATGTGTTTTGGTCAATACACACCTTTAGTATAAAACCGTGAACTCCACAGCCATATCACATGCATTAATGTATGTAAAAATATTCAAAATCTAGTGACAAGATTGTAAATACACATAAAATACAGGCAGTGTATTTTCCTGTTCCACATAAAGCATCCCCTCACTGGACTCCTCCCCTGACAACTAAGCCTCACAGATTCTCTCACCCTGAAACATTATCCTGAATAACCGGCAAGCCTTTCCTCATGTTTTGCTCAGTATTTGGGGCCATGTTTCCTACCAGGGAAAATGCACCACTCACAGAAATGCCCTGTATTTTTCTATATTCTATACATTCTATATTTTTCTCGGGTTTTGTTCCTTATTTACCACTTATCTTCCTTTCTTTCCTCCACAGTGCTTTCAAATTCATTTCAAGTTAATTTTCCTCTCAGTCTGTCCCTTTCCTAAGGCTCTCTCTTCAATTTTCCTGTTTTCTTCCTTCCAGCCTCTCTTCCCTCTCTGCACTATCCCTTTTCTTATTTCCTATCCTGAGTCCACTCATCTGACCCATCATGACCTTGCTCTGTCCATTTCCTGCTGGGTTAGGTGTAGAGGTCTCACACTCTCCTCTCCCAGTGGGAATCTGAGAAGGTGGAAGAAAAGGAGTGAAGAGAAGAAAGACAAGGAACCATAGTAGGAGAGAAGGAAATACAAGATAAAAGGGGACGAAACATAGTACCCAGATAAGATAAAAGAGCATCTAGGCAGACAGCTGTGCTGCTTGGACCTGAGAGTAGCAATTCCACCGGGAATGTGGAAAGTGAATTAACTGAGGCAGGTTATGGGCTTTGTAAAGTCAAGCAAGGGATGGAGAGCCATGGAAATGTGAAGGAAGTGCCTCCTCTTAAAGCATTTTATAGGTATCCTCTCGAGATATGTGGAACTACTTTTGGATAGAGTCTGAGTTATCAGTGATTACTGTCACAAAACAGCTGCGTGGCTCCAACAGATTGTTTGTCTCTTTGCATTGTATTTGAGTGGTTTGCATTCTAAGGCATGCTGTACAAAAAACACTCGTATGAAAATGTAGAGGACTCAAAAATGTGATGGCTGCAGTGCTTTCTGTAGCGTATTCTTTGGGAAACAGGAGAAGCCATGACATTCACCTGGATAGGATCATGGTGTACCAGGGCAGTAGGATATCTGTGCTTTTCCCAAGGCCCCGTGTTTTCCCAAGCCCATTATATGACTGATGGCACCAATTCAAAACTTCTTTATGTGACATCTCTGAGTAGAAGCCCTGTCTGATTTGCATTAATGCTTTAACTCACAATTAGGAACCCAGTGAAGCCACCTTCCTAAAGTACATGCCATGTTCTTACCCCATAAATTGAGAGATACAGGTCCTTGGGAGCTCTCTTAAGGGAGGTCCTGTCCATCTAAATTTAATTATTGGTCTCTATTCCATGGTCTCATGATTAATTTCATCTATTGGATAAGACAGAAGAAGCAAATATATCTTTGTCATTGCATACGCATAAAATAATAAATTCAAGTACAATGAAGTTGAGTACTCCAGCACAGTGCTGGGCAGAAAATCCATATCTCCAGGTTGGAAGGAATTTCTGGAAATCCGCAGGCCATTATGAACTCTCCCTTCTTCTTTTCTGTAATCAGAAATATCATATGTGTATACTCGTAAGACAGGCTATCTTCTGTATTTTAGTTTATATAGAAATTCAGCTGCTGTTACATTTCTTCTGTATTTTTTCCTCATGCTGAAATCTTTGAGTTGTTTTTCCACGTCTAAATGCAGTTGCCTAGAGTGTAAAAGCAGCTCATTGTAAAGTATACATATAAAATAGATTAGATGAATTGCACCCTAAAAGTGTCTGTTTCTTTCCAGTGACTATTTAGAGCCTGTAGTGACTAGCTCAGCTGTCTACACTTTATGTCTGCAGTAAACTAAGAATAATGGCTGAGCTAGAACAGGAGACAACATTCAGACTGGTTTCAGTGATGTGGACAAATTAAGGTGCCTCAGACAGTAATGCAAGTAGTTACAGTTTTGTGAACTGCCAAACCTGAAATTATGAACAAGGGACTGAGACTTCTATCTCCTGTTTCTTTGCTGAGGCCATGAATTCTTTGCATAACCTTAATTAATGTCATAAATGAAGACTGGAAAACAGTAACTTCCTTCCAATTATTTCAGATGGTAGAAAAAAGCGTGGATCTCAAGTCCACAGAAGAACCACATTTCAAAAGCTAAGAATTTGGTTTGTTTGTCTTTGTTCCAATTATCTTCCAGACCTTTAGTAAGACCGAGCCTGGTTAGACAGCTGAGGAACTGTGAGGAACTTCCCACTGTGAAGGAAGGCCTAGAGGAGGAATGGCAGGAAGGGAGCAGAGAAGACAATGCATAGGAGAGAGGATCAGTTTATTCAACGGTAACCAGGCCAGAAGAGAGAGGTGTGCTGTCCTGGGTGCTGCCAACCCTACTCAACAGTTGCAGTGTCCTTTATAGCCTTTGCTGTAGTGACCAGTTCATAACCATCAAAGACTTTTTTTTCTGTGTTTATTCCATCATCCCAGGATATACTCTTTAATCTCAAGTCCACACGTGACTGACCTGGTCAAGCTGAATTGATTGGTTATGCAGCATCCCCATGTTTTCCCCATCTTCCTTCTTCATCAACACTGTTCATCCAGTCTTTCAAGTGCACAGACATCGGTACGAATGTCTGGGCAGCCACTGCCTGCAGATGCCTATTGTTCCTTCAGGTGTTGTACAGCATTGGCTCTCCTCTCCTTAGCCCAGAAAAGAGGAAAGTTGTGTTGCACCTAACTAATTACCTAACTGGTGAGCATGCCCCAGTCACCTCATCCTTTCTTCACTGATAGATTTCCTCAGTGAATCCAAAGAGCTGTAGTTTTAGGGTTGGGTTTAGGGACGTTACATTTTCTGTATCAGTCTTGTTTTCCATAATGTTCTTGCTTCCCACTTTAAGTATCACAGTTTGATTTCCTGAGTGGTACATTCAGAAGAAAAGGGTATTTTTCCACTAGACATACTGTGGAAACTATCTTTACTCTGGTTTATAGGATTCAAGATCACCATTGCACCATTTTTGGCTACAAATTTCTCCCTTTCTTCTGGAAAATACTTTGAGACAGGAGCAACCTCTCACTTTATGTGTGCACCTATAGGAATCTCCAGTTCTAGTTTGATGAAGTGCTAGCAGCAGCACTAACAGTAGTTGCATCAACATAATCATCATCATCAACAACATCTTCATCATCTGCCTTAACTACAATGAAAAGACCACATGTGTATAAGGGATTGCCCTGGATGAAATATTTGATAGTAGGACAGCACAAGTAATAGGGATAGGGATAAAATAATATGCTGATTTGCAATTGACTAAATATATTGCAGGGATTGCTCACTCCTAGCCCTCAGTGGGTTAAATACATGCACATTACAGACTATCCAATCTTTCAATGAAGGGGGTGTCATGCTTCAACTTTACGATAGTACTAGCTACACCTTAGTTCCCTCTTTGTAATAACAAGCATAGAGTTATCCCATTACGCTTATATTGTTTAACAGCCCTTCACCCCAGAAAGCCTTTCTGGATAATGAGTTTTGACAAAGGTTTCTTTCGGATGTATGGCTCTGATTGCATTTGTAGCCCAGAAGACATCTGAGATATACAGACACACTGTGTGGGAGTCAGCCCACCCAAATTTGGACACTTGTACTGTAGATACCTACGTCTGTTCATCACTTCAGCCTCTTCTTTACAGATAGTGGAGAGAAACAAACATTTTTTAGAGCCCAGCTCATCTGACCTATTTCAGATGCCTATATCAAGATGAAATGTTTCACACCCTGCAAGATAGGCCACTGACTGCAGAAGGAATTTGTTGACTAGCTCAGATATTGTTGTCTATATTGTACAGATGAATCCATCCACAGTTATTAAATAAGTGGATCACATCCTTCTGTTTCTCACTGAAGCCCAGCACATCTGCGTTTGTGGTGCATTAGTCCCTGGAACCATCCTGCTCTGATAGAGTTTTCCTGGTTTGAGTTTTCATGCCAAAATCACAGATGGATTTTGGTACGAAAGCAGTTCATGGCAAGTCAGCTTCACCGCTGACCATTGTTCCTACTGCTGTCAACTATCTGGCTATTACCAGCTTTACCCCAGTTAAAAACTACTCAGTGTTTGTCAAGGTCTTGAGGGCAGTATATTTCTCTTACACAAGACCATTTTGTCACCTAATCCCTCAACACCCTTACATACTGCTGAAGCTATCTCACTTCAAGCAAACCAACTTTTTTTCCACAGAAATGTGTGTGACCTGTACAGGTAAGAGATACGGATTGAAGAATTAGGGATTTTTATTTCCTACCACAAATAATTACTGTTGGGCATGTAATGTGGACTGGTAAAACCTTGCAAGTGAATCTTCCCAATCCTTTTTCTCACCAGGTCTGTTCTTCCCTCTTGACTGTTCTCTTGCAAGTTATATCGTTTCTGAACATGATTTCACAGTACAGTACTTTTCAGTTAGAGCAATCAATTGAATAAACTGCTTCCAAAAGTGAATTGGCATCACTCATGTACATTGACTAAACTCTATCAGGGTCCCCAAAATACTGAGAAAAAAAAATATAAATTCTGATTTTTCAGAGTTTGTATTCTTTAAATTTACATTATGGGCTGCAGGCTTTTTACTTTTAGCAGACGCATCTTAAAGGGTTTTTTCAGAAGACACATCTTAAAATTTGTTTCAGCCACCATATGGACTTGAATTTTTATTTAAATATTTATTGGTATTTATTTAAATAAACCAAGGATATATGAGCTGTGGCTTTAAGAAACCATGAGTGTCCTGAAACTCCTGAAAAAATTAGCAAAGTTGGCAATATTGTTGATCCATTTTATTAGACTTCATAGTTGGCTTACAGGTTGGTGGGAGTGCAGCTATTCCATCTAAACAGCAGACACATCACTGTAGGAAACTGCCATATTGACAGTTATGACACTATAGCAGTTAATCATTGTTTTCTGCTGGTTTACTGTTATCCCTTGAACTGCTGCTTTTGAGAATGACAAGTTACTTAAAGAGGATGGTATGTAGCAGAAAACCTGGAAGATTTTTTTTGAACTTTCAAGCTGCCCTCACTCTGGCCTATAATTATAGGCAAAGGTATATTTTTTTTACACGTGCTTTTGATGTATGTGCTTTTGTTAAATATATCTCCTGAACACTCCAAAGATTTCCATATATAGTTTCTTTTACATAAAGAGTTAAGACTCTTAAAAATACATCTTCATCCAAGAGAAATGCTTCCCACCCATTTTCAAGATTTACAGCTCTGGAAAGAAATTCATCATGTAAGATATTAGGGAGTAAGATTAAGAAAAAATAAACTCAAGGCCATCCAGCAAGCTTCCCATAGGTATTGGCTAGCTGGATAATGAGTAAATTAGACACTTCTGAGGGAGGAGTATTTGTATCATATGAATTCCAATGTCTCACTGTTCTGCTCATTTTAGGAGCCTTTGTTTCCTGTAGAGTGAATACAGCCCTCCATGGGTGACTCTGAAGGCACCCTTGGCTATGAAGGAAGCCTGTGCTGCCTTCAAGCAATTCCTTTTAACAGAAGTGCCTTTAAGTTGGAGACTCTCTTAACTTAAGAGAGTCTTAAGGACTGGATATTCTCTCCTGAGCCACCTTTCTTCCAGAACATCAATAGTTTTCATGTGCAATAGTCTAGCTGACCAAATTTTGGTTCCAGTTCAGGAAATTAGGGCGCTTTTCACATTGGGTTAGAATGTGGCTTAGAATATGGTTGGCCATCCACTCCACCTTTTTTTTTTTCCTTTCCTATTCATCTTGTTGCATTCAAATTACTGAGTGCAAGAAGCACTAGAAAACACTTGCACATTGTTCTGTAATAACATTTTCTGAGCTGTGGTTACATTTGAAATCATAATTATCCCACCACTTCACTGTCCAAACACCATTATATCTTAGATGCTCTCTTATAACTTGATCATGTTGTGACAGGAACAAAGAGGAGAACTAACAGCTACACAATGCTTACCAAATGAGCACTTGACAATACCACCACAGAGCAAATGTTTGCATGATCTCACAGGATTACAACATCAATACCAGACAGGCTACATGCGTAGCCTGGTTAGCACTCCCTCCTCCCGCTATATGCCTCTTGGTATGTTGTTTAAATACTTACTGTATTTAATGCGGTGGTGCACACAAAATGTACAAGCCTAGCTTTCCTGCTTGGTTAGCCTCAGCCATATCCCTGCCTTGTTTTCCACCTTTCCTATCCCCATTATATTTTCCTCTGTTTAGAATCTCAGGAGTGTTTCCTAGTAAAGCTGAAGCCAGTATGAATCATCCCAAGAAATTTTGACTCATGGAATCCATTCTCCTTCCCAGCCTCCTCCAGAAACCAAGAACATCCCACCTCCTGGGGCATGCCTCCCATTTCCCAGCCCTGCTGCTGAACCAAGGCTGCCACTGGGCAGTATGGAGCATCCTCCTTGCCTGCTGACCTGGCAACCTTAGCTTTCCCACCTACAGCCAGAGTCATGGAGTGCCATGGGGTGCCATGGAGACTGGGTGGCCTCTTGCTAAGGGTAAAACCCATGTTACAGGTGTTTGTTGGCACTGGTGTTTTGGTGTTCCTGAGGAGGCTCTGCAGGTGAGGGCGGCAGGACTCAGCACTAAGCGTATTGCCATCTGCTTCCCTTTCAGCCCGAGCCACCCTCATCTAACAAGTGGCAGCTGGACAAGTGGCTGAATAAAGTTACCCCACACAAAGCACCCATCCTGACCCACCATGACGGCTCGGCCCTGGAAGCCCACCCCTACTACGGCCACGTGAAGGCGGAGCGGCAGGAGGACGAGAAGACCCCGGTCCCGGGCCCAGCTGAGCATCGCGGCGGGGAGAGCCGCACCGCCACCGCCTCCACCGCCGCCACCGTCGGGGACGGGCCGCGGCCCAGGACCGCCAACAAAGCACCGGGCAGCAAGGGAGGACGGCAGAAGTCACCCCCCGCCGCTGACGGCGGGCCGCCCAGGAGGGCAGCGGGGAAGAAGGCACCGCGACGAGCCGAGAGGACCTCCGCCGGAGACGGCTCCCACTGCCGTGGGGCAGAGGAACCCGCCGGGAGCCACGGCTTTCTAGAAAGCGCCGGCGGCGAGGCGCCCAGAGCCCGGCCCGGTGCGAGCGTCAGCGGTGCGGGCTGCAGAGCGGGGCACCGCCGGGAGCCCCGCTCAGCCGCGGCCGGTGAGAAGCGGCGGGCCCGGGGGCCGAGCAAAACGGCGCCCAAATCCAAGGAGTTCATAGAGACCGAGTCCTCGTCTTCGTCGTCCTCCTCCGAGTCAGGCTCCGAGTCGGAGCGGGAGGAGCGCCCGCTGCCCAAGGCGCAGGCGGCGGCCGGGGCTGAGCCGCATGCCAAGGACTTGGGGGCGGGAGCCGCCAGCAAAGCCCACGGCGGCTGCAGTGCCTTTGGCTCCATTAATGCCAGGACTAATAGTGAAATAGCAAAGGAGCTGGAGGAACAGTTTTACACCCTGGTTCCTTTCGGTAGGAATGAGCTCCTGTCTCCTCTGAAAGACAGTGATGAGGTAAAGTCGCTGTGGGTCAACATTGACTTGGCTCTTTTGTCCAGGATTCCAGAGCGTTTGCCTGAAGAGCCGCTGGCAATGAGCGCCGGAACAAACCAGGCGGCCAGCATCCCGCAGGGTAGTAGTGCTGACCTCCCTGCAGAGAAGGGCTTACCGAAATCTAGAAGGAAACGCAAGGTGAGCTCTGGGGGAGTGGGGGTGGCTGCTCGGGGCAGGGAATTGGGGCACAGCCCCAGCATCACTCATGCCCACATTGCTGCTCAGCAGCATGCCCTCGCCAGGCCTCGGCTCTGCTCACCACAGAGCAACCGGCAAAGCCTCCAGGGTGATGAAACCCCTAGCCCTTGGAGATGGTGTTGGCTACTGGCACATGGCTTTTTGTGCCTTGGTCAAGGCAAAGACGGGTAGCTTTCTCTCCTGAGGCTTCTTGCAAAAAAAAAAAAAAAGAGCTCTTAGAGGCACTGCTTAGTTTGGCATAGGGAATGTAAGTGGCTGTCTTGACACAGTCTGCACAATATCACTGCATATTTGCAAAAAGGGAGCAACCTTTTTCCCCTCATATTGACAGCGAGGGGCAAGTCCCTCAGTCCCTGCAGGCAGCCTGGCTCAGCAGGGACTTGCCTGGCTCTGCAGCTTGCCCTGCTCTTACCTCAGGGCTCCCACACCAGCATAAGAACTGTGAGGGTGCCTGATGAGCTGTCCCATCCCCAGGCAGCACCTCTGTGGGCACAGCCGTCTGGTCACATCCACCCGTCTGCCATGCATCTCCTGAGCATTTTAGGAGCCACCAGGTGTGCCAGCTTTCTCTTGATGAGGAGCTCCCAAAAAGGGAAGGAAAGGCTGCAGCTGTCCATTGAGGATGCTTTCCGCTCCATTTGTGACAATCTGACCCCAGAAGTCACTTTGAACTGGAATCACCATCTGCTCATTTTCTGAACAGTTTTACTGTGTAGTCATCTGTCACCATCTGAGCTACCCTACATGTGCAGACTGATCTGCACGTTTCTTGGGACCATTTATCTAAAGTGATCTTCCATTTTTTTTTCTCTCTTCATTTTTTGTTCTTGTTTGTGTGGGTTTTTTTTAAGTACTTGAAAGTATTTTTTCAGTATCTACCACTGGTAGAGCTACTGCTAAGCTTTGAGATGCATTTATCTGTGTTTTCTTTAGGAAGTAGTGTGGAAGTAATTGCACAATACAAAGTGATGGAGACCGGGTCAAAGCAGGGCAGAAGCAAAAGATTTACATTCTGTGCTATAGGAAATTTCTTTGTCATATTGCCAGCCCATACACCCAGAAGGAAACGAGGATATGATAGAAGAGCAGAATAAATGCAGTCATTCTAGAAAAGCTTAATTTGATTTTCTCTGGCACAAATTATGTTTTTGTCTTCTATCTTAAAGCATTGCTGTTGTTGGAAGTTTTATTGTTACAATAAATACAAGGCATTGCTGGAGTACCAAATTGCCCCTCAGCCTGGAATAGGACCGCCCCTGTGATAACTGCCATGCAAACACATAGTACTTGATCTACCTTCCCAGAAGACTTAAAGAATAGGACTAATAAGAATAGATAATCAGGCATAACTGCAAAATTAGAAAGAGGTCTTTATCATTTCCACCTCTGTCATGATCTAAAGAAGATGGGGAAAGTAAAGAGGGGAAAGGATGGTTAAACACTTGAGGTGCAAGATCTTCACTCCTGTGGAGAGTGAGCTATGTTAACCCCATAGCAACAGCCACAGTAGCAGCGAATACCAGAAAACGTTACCGCCATGCAGCAAAGCACTAAATGCAGCATAATCAACAGGTCACAAGTAAAACTCAGTCATCACTGGAAATGGCATAAACATTACAAGTGGTAAAGGGATGTGGACATCGTAGGAAGGTGGGAAAACAGAGCCACTGCGAAGCAGTGGTGGAATGTAAGGAATGCAGGACAAAGTCAGATAGTGGCAGGAAACATGGGCTATATTCATATGAGTAGGCCAGATGTGGCATCAAGCAATGGCACACAGTCATCTGCTTTTCTTAATTGTTAACATGCTTGCTAATGTGGTTTTGGCCATGTGGTCTGGGCCAACCTCTTCCAGACACTTTGTGGTCCCAGCTAGGACCACGTTGCCTGAGGGCCCTTCCCAAAAGGCAGCCTGAATGTGGCGTACCCTGGTTTGCTGATCTGTTGTATTTAGTAATGTGGGGAATGTCACTGCTGCCAAGGAAAAAGAGGGAGAAGCAAGAGGAATGAGGTTGAGCACTAGGCAAGAGAAAAGCACACAGGAGATGGGCAAAGAGGGCAATATAAAGAAAAAAATATCTGAAGGTACAGGTGGGAATGTGGTTGAAACAATTCAAGTTTTGTATTCTACTCCTTTGTCTACACAAATTCTACTCTTTAGATGTTAGTTTTTCAAGACGTGAACCAATCTTCTCTCATCCTTGTTAGGTATATGCTTAAAGAAAGCATCAGAATGTCAGGAAACCATCATCTGATTTGTCAAAGTACTTTCAGATGTTCAGTAAATGCAAAACCTTCAAGATTATCATTTTTCTCTTCACCCAGTGTGAGAATGAGGAAGAGTACAGAGACATCAAGAAGACTCATTTAGAGCGAGAGAGTTCTTCACGAGTAGCTGCCTCTGCCCACAGCATCGCAACAGCAAATCACTGCAATATGAATGAAAATAGGTAAGCATTTTCCTTCTTATTTACCACCAAGTCACACAACTAGTTGCAGTTTAATGTCCTGTGTTATTTTTGCCTGTAATACGAGTTATTTTTAATTATCACATTTTATGTTGAAAAATTGCCCAGTGCGTTCTGCTTTCTTCTGGTTTAATGAACAACTTAGCAGCTCCTGACACATTTATATACTCGCATTTTTGTCGTATTGTGCAGAGTTGTTAGTTCAAGTGTGAGGCTCATGGAATGAGTAAGTATAGCTAGAGTAGTGCAGTCGCCTGAGATATATTCTCAGACATTGCCTTGTAGGCACTGGTTCACTTGGGCAGCCATCTTCTCTTTCCTTATAGTGTTAACGAGTTTCAGACTTAAAGTTTGACTGTATGCCTGGGTTTAAATCAGTCAACAGTATTTAGATTGAAATTGCCTGAAATACTCAGTTCCAGAATGCATATGAGATCTGATGTTTTCAAGATTACAAGCAGTCCATTCTGTGTAAATAGTAGGCTTTTAGGACAAGGAACTTAGGCTTTAAAAACTATCCGATTTTGAAAGGATGCAGAGCATGAAAAAGATGATGCATATTTAGCTGTATGCTGGCATGGTTTATGCATGCAGACCTCTATCAATTTCAGATCAATCATCTTGAATTTCTCTGGAGGACATCTGGTCAAACTTAGACATCTTGTTAGAGTTCAGCTGCATGCTGTTTAGTGCACACTGGTCATCAGTATTTCAAAAAATAATCATTTTCTGTCAGTGTCAGGATATCTATTAGGGCGAGACTGCTAAAACTAAAGAATATTTCTATTTATTTCAATAAGTATTTCTATTGTTTACATCGCTGATGAGTCTGAACAATTCTTGTCATTAGCACTGGCAAAGAATCTTGATGAAAACAAACACATACTGCTTATTCAAAAGTGTGCATTCAATTTCTTTATCCTAGAATAAGTCACATTTCATAAAGTGAAAAAAATCATGGAACAGTTTATTTTACTCTGTGTGAATGCACACAGATACACCATTCCTGTTACCACTCTCTGTGTCACAAGGTTAATTCCGAGCTTCCTGGAAGCAGGGCAGTAATTTGCATTTGCTTAACATTGTGTTCAGTACTTCTGATAATAACTGTGCATTAAAGATACAAATGTAAAAAAAAGAAAGTCTTGAATATTTGCTTCTTAATTCTTCCCTCATCTGCCCTGCTTCCCAGAAGTTTGTGTGGTTTATGCTACTGTGGGTCATGCACAGACAGTTATGTCAGTACAGCTGACAGCTGGTAGCAAAGAGAGGACCAAAAACACCTTCAGACGTGAGAATTTGATATTGTAGAGCCTAATGTAGAATGATTAAGGTTGGAAAAGACCTCTCAGATCATGTAGTCCAACCACCAGCCCGCCCACACCATGCCCACTAACCACATCCCTCAGTGCCACATCACTCTTGCTGAGAGTTCTTGAACACCTCCCTGGGCAGCCAGTGCCACTGCCTCATCACTCTTGCTGAGAACAGTGTTTTTTTCATAATCTCCAACCTGAACTTCCCCTGGCACAACTTACAGCCATCAGCAACATACAACGACCCTTCCTCCTATGTACAGACTGAGCAAGGCCTTGTTTGATACAAAAAGCCACCGCAGCAGGCAGAATAACCCTAAATGTCTTACGTCTACATCAGGTCCACTATCTTTGAAGTCCCAGCAGACTAGAATGTGTTGCATGTTGTTTTGCACAGCTTCTCAGGATAACAAGGTTGGGGTGCTTTAGTTTGACTGCTCACAGTACGTGTAGGTGGGCCCCAAGTAAAGTGCCAGGGGCCATGCAAAAGGCCTGCCTCACAAATAGAAATAGCAGCTAGTCCTCAAGCTCTGGGCCAAGCTTTTGAGGCTTGGGTACACTTCCAAAGAGCCATGGCTTCTCTTGGATGCCGTAGTCCTGCACTTTGACAGTGATGTATAAACATGGCTAGCCAAGGCATGGTTTTATGTTTGAAAAAGGGAAAAGAAATAACAGCGTCAGCCTGCACATTCAAAATAGTGCTAAAGTTCTTATTTTTCTTGGAGGGAAAAGAACAACGCAGCTGTCCATTTTACGCACCCCGACTCCTTCATTCATAAACAGCACTTGGTCATTAAAGCAAAACAGTTCGTGTTGTATTTTAAAAGTACTACACTGTGGGAAACGGGAAGGGTTCTGAATGATGATTCATGGCTTCTCTCCCAGCTAGTTTTTAAAGACGTGCCAGATAAATGGACAAATGTATGATAAGAGCACATTTAATTAGCTCTGTTCCCTGAAATGATGTGCAGAAATAAAGTATATTTTGTACCGTATTCCGTTTTGCGATTCCATTAAGTGTACACTGTCTGATACAGTAACTATAAAGAAGTGAGAATTGTCCATAAAAAGTAATAGGCTGAATAAAGGAGAATGTGACAAGGGAAGGTATTGTGTTAAAATAGTCTGTCTGACCTTAATCACAGTTTTCGTCTTAAATGCAAACCATCTCCTTAAGAATGCTTATTTTGTGCGTGTGGCTTTAAAATTACCAGATATGTATTTTCTTTAAATGAGTGCATCTAGAACTTATGTTGGAGATATTTTTATAGCTTGTTAGACTTCTCATCCAAAGCTTTTCTAATATAAATAAAAATTGAAAATATTGTATAGCTCTCTTCTTTACAATACAGACCAGCTCACATGTTTCTGTGTCTACCGTTTGCATATGTTTCCTTTTGTCTGCAGTACCAGCCTATCTTTCTTTGTCTTTAAAATCGGTGTTAGATCAGAATAAACAGTGCTACCAAGGGCTGCCCATTGAACACAGAGACAACCCAGTCATCTTTAAACACATTTCCTCTTTTAGTTCACGTATGGCTTTATTGCTGTGGCTTATAAATTGTCACCTCTAATAGTGAAATAGGGCTCCATAACCTAAACTTACACTTCAGAGTCTAATCTTCGTCTCCGGCTATCCCTTAAGAGATGGTGAGCAAGTGGCCATTTATCTCGGTATTTTTTTCAAGCACTCTGATACAGACTTGGTATTAACTCCAGAATTACAATTTGCCTTGAAGGAAAAGAGCATAAACATGATACAAATTTGTAAATGAACTCTTAGTCCCAATACTGTAAGCTTGTTACCAGATACCAATAGACTTTATACTGCCAGCAGGTTTTAAATTCAAAGTTTTGGTAATATATAAAACATTTACCTTTCTCAAACCCAGCTTTGTGACACTCCATTACTGTAATTTCCATTTCCAGTTTGGCACTACCAATAAATAAAAATGAGAAAGTGCTTCGGTCACCCGTCTCTCCCCTCTCTGATGCATCAAAACACAAATACTCCAACGATGATTTAACTTCCTCCAGCAGACCTAATGGCAGCAGTCTATTACCTTCCATCTCCTCCAGCAAAAAGCATAAGGGTGAAATCCAGTCACAGCCACATCTCGGAGACTTCAATGTAAGTTGTACTGCTGTTCACAGTATAAAACCCTATCTTGATATTTTTCATTTTGTATTGAATCTGTGATAACTTTCTTATGCTAAAAAGCTGTAATAATGAATGTGGTACTGTAAGTTTGGTTTTTCTCTTTTGGGGTTTAGTGAGGCACAGAAGAACAGCAATAAGGCAGGCTGTAAGTTTGACAAATAACAAAGGCTACATAAGCGAAAGGTAAAAGCTAGTGGCCCAGAATTAATGGAGTTAGGCCTGTAGAGTACTTCTTGGGCATAATGCAAGGCCCCCACATCCAGAAATGTGATGCACTGTATAAGACCTCTGCTCAGCCACTGCCTACCTGTGAGCGTACCTGGATTTAAGTAATTCTCTATGGCTTCCAACCAGCTTTCTCATACACTGCTGCTTGCTGTTGACACCACTGAACAGCTTAGCATGAGTCTTGCAACTCAGCTCCACCACAGACCAGGTATTTAGATATTTATCCTGTCAGAGAATCTTAATGACGCTAAAGGTTTCCAGAGTACCCTTCCTGGTAGGAACTTATTACTAAACTGGAGGCTAGCCACTGTCTTCAGAGTACAGAGAGAGTGGGAGTGGATGATCCCCTTCATTTATCCATGAGCTGGACTAAAGAGTCTGTTAGCGCTTCTGGTTGAGAGGATTCATATTTCTCTCACCTCTCCAAACAGTATCCTACCAGCCAGCCTTCAGGACTCTGTGGTTAGAAGACTAAGGACAGATTGTCGCCCCTTGCAGCTTTGTGTGAAATACCTAGAAGAAGTAACTTGGATACTGTCATATTGATATCCACTGCTGTAGCATCTAGTCGAGTTGCTGAGGCACTCTGCTGCTGCTAGAAAGGCCCATGCTCCTTTCTTTGCTACAGAAGATTTTATCCAGTGTGTATTTGTTTTTAAACGGTATGTTATTTGATACATAAGAGGTTTCAAAAGCCAAAGTATTAGTGCCTAAGCAGCTTTCAGGAAACGAGAATACCTCAGTTGTACCAGTGGTCTCTTCCAGCCACTTTTGCTGCGGGGATAATTGACCTGTGAGGATAACTAGCCCATAAAGACCTATGTATATACTTAATCGTATTTTCTTTTTAAGAGTGAAGAGGCGAGTGGTAAATATAATCTTAATTTTAGACATTGTAAAAAAATAAGTCGTCATTAGTTACGCCCTTCAAGACATTTTAACGCATAGCAGTGGTAGATTTATCTTTTCATGGATTAAATGTAAATTTTTAAACTTTTTAACTTTTAAAACATAAGTTTGGAGGTTTACAACCCATTCAGAATTATAATGATATGAGTCTTCACTGGATATCCTGAAAACAATGTAAATTTCTTTACAGGCAAATGTGCTGGAAATCAAAAGTAGAAGGTGATTGCTTTATGATCCACACCCTCAGCAAATGAATTTCACTGAGATTTTCTGCATAGCCTAGCAATGCACCATTTGGTCAACATTTTAAAAACCTTTGCAATAAAATTCTTATATATCTGATTATTCATCTGAAAACTGTTGCCATCTGAACCGATCTGGATGTGCCATACAGAATACGAGAGCTCATGAACTATAAATGTTAAACATAGCTTCATTTTATCTCTTCCCTTCATGGGTATCTAGGTGGCGTGCCCAAGTGGTCTCTTGAATTTCTGTCAGGGATACCAGGAAGTAGTCTTTATCCATTTTAACTTTTTGTATATTTCCCTATTAAATTTCCATCCTCTACCTGAAGGAGAAGTGGCAGTGTTTTCTGGCAGTGCTTATAAACCAAGGGCAAACTGGGGCTCGCCTTGCTCTACCGTGGCAAGGTGCAATGCTGGTTTGGAAGCTGAAGACCGGAGATGTAACTTGATTTTTCAATGACCAAGCTGATCTGTTCCTCCATAATTTCGCTGACTCTGTTACAGAGTGTTTTGATGATTACTAATAGTTCAGCTCCGTTTTGTCTGTGTATCAGATCAAAACTCAGGCCCTTTACAAAGTGCTCTGAGCAGTATCTGTGAATTTGTGGCTGTCAGTCACAGGACAGTTACACGTCTTACCTGCTGAAATAGTAGGAAAACTAACTGGCAATTTACAGCACAATGCAAAGACTATCTGAGTTTTAATAGTTGCTTTTTTGAAGTTAGAAGCTCAGTTTCTTCCATGCTGTTTGTTGTCTAGAAAGCAGTTCACACCAATTCAGAAAATGTTCTTCTCTGCAATAAGCCACAGACCCAAACAGAACCTTGGTCACCTCTGTCCAGCGCACCCAGGGACTGCAGAAGGACGAAGCTTATCTTTGATGATATGTAAGTACAGATAACTTTAAAATAAAGTAAACAATGTAGCTTTCTGCATTTCAAAAGGAAATTAGTTCCTTTTGTTCATCAGGAGCTGAGGTATGTCCAGTATTATTATAGTAATACCGTACATTGAACAATGAATGAGATATAGTTTATAAAGTATTTCATTTATCATCATAAATTCAGCCTCTGATCATCAGGAAGCAGTGAGGACTGGCTGTTCCCTAAGGGATGGGGAGCCAGGAGCAGAAGGACAGAAGATGGCTGGTGGGGTGGGGGCTACGCCAGCAGGGGGGATTGTCACAGAGACACGAAACAAGGTGATGAGGCAGTTCCAAGGTCAAGCCAGGAAGTCAGATCAGGATCAGGTCTGGTGAGGATAAACAGGGTCAGACACAGTCCAGTGACTGCCAGGTGCACATAGTGATGAGGCGGATCTGAGGTCAAACCAGAAAGAAGGCCCCAGTGTTGTGCCATGGCCTGGCACAAGCACCGCTGTGACAGGGCTAAAGACACAGGCACACCTACAGCAAGCTTGGACAGGGAGTGAAGATTCAGACCTGAGCTTAAATGGCTTTCTTTGGCTCATGGGCTGAATAAGAACACCCGCATGAGACACATCAGGGCCATAAAGGGGAGGCCCTATTAGTGCTTCAGCATTAATTCTGCACACCTCTGACTACAGACATATACATATTCATATCAAGGCGGGGTGAGAAGGACTCCCTTCTTGTGTGTCCTTTGGAACAAGGGAAGAGGACAGATGGGAGCCTTGTATCCACAGACCTTGACAGCTGCTTCACTTTTTGCTACTGCTGCTCAGAAAAAGGTGTCACAAAGGCAGAGGGAGAAGCAAGCAGCAGTGGCTGGCATGAATATCTGGAGGGATACCTGCCCCTCCCCACTTCCATTACATCTCTCAAACATCCCTGCTTTCTTCTTCTGAAAATAATTTCAGCTTGTAATTGTCTTCATTTGCTTTTTGGTAAATTAAAACTGCTGGTTCATTTCCCACAGTTGTATAGGATATGGTATCACTTAGATAAAGGTAAAACTGAAGGTTGGAACCTTAATGTCAGGAAAACTCAGATTTTTTTTTTTTTTTTTTTTTTTTTTTTTTTTTTTTTTTTTTTTTTTTTTTTTTTTTTTTTTTTTGCCTAATAACATTCTGGAATTAAAATACTGACTTTTCTGGCCAGTGCAGAAGAAATTCTGTTCAAGCTATGTCTCAGACTGCCTGGAGCATATCCACCTTCATAAGCTGTGTAACCTTGACGCACCATTTGTACTCCCAGAATTTCACCAGTAGCATCACTTGTACTTATTTACCTAGGGAAACCCTAAGAAAACAGTCCTGTTTTCTACCAGAATGGGAATTTTAATAAATATTACTAATAATAATTGTAGTAATTGTAATTTTTGTTTACATAAACCTAGTCTTAGAGACAACTAGAGGGATGATGGTATCTCATCAGGAGAATCCAGGTTTCCTGCTATAACATATAAGTAATTCCCACAGACTTTAAAATGATGTAACTGTATTGTTGTCTGTCAAGAAGAGAAGGCTGGTGAGATTAATTTCTGTGTACGTTCCTGGAAGTCATGAGGAGATGTAAATTCAATAAACGTAATCATTCTTTCTGCTCCTTTTGGAGAAAACTCTCCCCTGTGTATATATCCTCATTTTTGTTCCTTCTCCACTTCCCTCCATGCTATTTTTCAAATATTTCAACACATTTATTCAGTGATTTCCATTGAGGAAATTTGAAGCTGCTTAGAAGCAATACCTAAGTCTTCACATCTCTTGAAATACTTGAATCATCTATAATTTACTTGCCACTGTTCAATTTTTCTGCACCTTAGACGTGTACATACATGGCAAAAATGTATCAGTATACCTGATAAAAGTCAAAATGTAGGATGTGCTCATCTGTTTGGATTAGAAAAAATACAGTCAGAAACACCTACAATAGAACTATTGTGTCTTCATCTGATTCTCCATCAAGATGCTGACAAAAAAAAAATTGGGGGACCATTTTGTGTTTTTTCCCTCTACAATTTTGTCATAAGAAACCTGCTTTTTCTCACCATCTCTGTCATCTAGGAGGCTTTTATCACTTGCTTTCTCCATTAGTGATACATGTGATTTCTCCGGCAGGAACCTTCAGTACAACTGTTTCACCCTTTCAGGGAGAGATACAATAAGACCGTTGATGTATAGTGCCTTACATGTAGAATGTCCCCAAGCAGTTTGCAGCCCATAAAAAAAAAAAAAATCTAAAACGTCAAATAAGATAAAACACAGAACTTAAATATGTCTTAATTTGCCCGTAAAAAGCACAAATGTCTAAATGCCTGTTGTGCTAACTAGAGGAGGGAGATTTTCTTGTACTACAACTGTCATGCACAAGCTGTATCTAGGAAACACACCGAATACCAACTATTCTAGACCTTGATCCTGAATTTACCACATAGAGGAGTCACTGAAATGTAGCAGATTGGACTGGCTGCAAATGTTAAATGTCAACAAATTTGACTCATGTTAGAAGGATCAAATTAAACATGGCAGCCAATGACTTTCAAATCCTTATAGTACCACAGCAGAGGATTTGAAGAAGTGCAGTACTGTGTATCTAAAGTCACGTAGTAATCCTAATGGCAGCATTTTGTTCAAAATGATGCCTATGAAGTATTTCATCTCATAATCCATGAAGTTTGGAATTACTGTAATCTAGCCATGGCTTTAAAGTCTTCATTTTAATCAGACTCTGTAGTTTGGAGAGACTAAATCTCTTTTATTCGATTTAAAACAATAATTTTTTTGACCAATCAGCGTCTCTGCTTTAGTCTCAATTTATTTTCTCCAGATCATTGACAACAGCTGTCACTAGCAATAAATTGGAACACAAGTAGGTCAATAAAAAGTATATCTTGCTTGGCAGAGTGCTGTACACACATGCATCAAAATATAAAAGTAAATATAGCTAAGAGTCTTCAAAAGGCAGACAAAATGCTGCTTTTCCTGATCTGCCATTGTTTACTGCCTGCTCTGTATGTGCTTCAAGGTATCCAGCATGGCACACGTATAAGCAACATCCATGTTGCTCCCAGGATTAACTCTTAACAAGATTTCCTGGATTTTTGGCCATTTCTGACTCTATGAAGAGAACATTTTAAAAGCTACATCATAATGCTTCAAGCCAGATTCAGTCCTCCTGTAATTTCACTGAATGATAGAATTCCCAATAACTGCATTTAGGAACGAAGTCTGTTGTCCTTGAAGTGATAAGCACAGACATGCTGCGGGTGCCCGAGGGCACAGTCTCACACCTCCTCCAAACACTGCATGTGTGGTACAAAAAGAGCAGAGCATACTCAGCTCCCCAGTTCTCCTTATGGCTACATCAGAACTTGTTCCTTGGGATTATTTTCTTACTTGCATTGTGGCTTACCCTTTCAAACTTTGTGTGTGGTTTGTTTGTTTTTTCACTTGTCTTTATTTTCTCTTTTTTTTCTGGCCTTTTGAGATCAAAGTCATACACCTTCCACTTTTTTTTTTTCCAAGATTTTTTTTTTTACCTTTTGTTGAATGTTCTTTCCATGGATTCGGGTGGTACGTACACCCAGCAACTTGATATTGTCCCAGCTTTAGGAACATATCCTACATTGAGACAGTATACCCATCTATAGATAAACCAGACATCCAAGAAATACTCTGGCTGTAAAGCTGTCATGCATAAAACTCATAAAAAGCTGAAGTGATAACTTCTTACCATATCTCCTAGTTTTGGCTTGGACCCCAAGTCTCTCATTTTCAGTCTCTTTTTCCCTGTTCTTCTTTCTCAGTGTGGAAAGGAAAAGGTGCTCTTGGGTTGTGACTCACACAAGCGGTGGAAGCCAGCTTGCTTCACCTTGATCAAAATTCCTCAAAGACTCCTGGTCTTCTGAAGTATTTGGAAAGACTTCTAGAGTGCTGAGCACACCCTCAGGAGCACATTTAAGGAAAAGACATACACTCCTCCCTCTTCTCATCAGCCACCTAAACAATTACCTGTCAGATAAACCAATGTCTGCTGTACTAAGTTCATCACAAATTCATATGCTTACTTTGAAATGTTCTCAATTTCTTGGCTTTGGGCAATTTCAAGACTTCATCTGACCATTCCATTTAATCCTTCCTTCCCTTTTAACTTGTAGCACTGTATTTTCTTATGCATATGCTGCCCATGAGAAAATAACATTAAGCTCCTACATTGCATACACTGCTTCTGTGATTAAATAATTGAGTTTCCTGTTCTCTGTAAGACCACCTTCCCCCCTTTCTCTAAGAGCCTGTTTTGGTGGGAAGTAGATGTTTAAACAGCTCCAGCAGGAGATTCTCATGGGATAAAGGATTTATAGCCATTATACCCTGGTCCCAAAGAAAACCCAGGACTGCAGACTTCATCTGAGCTTACAGCCTACTTCAGTGCCCTTCCTCTCCCTATGGGCAAGTGGTCCAGCACTGCTATGTTTATATGACTGAACTGTCTTCACTTGCCAAAACAAAGAACACTCACTGCCTCCTGAGAACAGCCCTTGGCATGTGCTGTCCTCCAGCTGTGCCCAGGCATTGTCTGGGAGAAAGCTCAAAACTATGCCAAGGAGAGTATTAGCCATCAAACAGCATGGATGATCCAGTGATAGAGCTGGTATCCTTGCTCTACTTATTTCACTAGCACAGATGGAGCCAAGGTTTCACACGTACTGTCACTCATCAATTTCACCCACACCTCACTCATCAGTGCTGGGACCATCAGAGCTGGCTGCCAGGTACTTCCTCTCACAGAAGTATCTTCCTGCCTTTGGTTTGCAGTTGCCTCTTGGGAATTCAGGGTGTATTGCCTGGCATATTAAAACAATGTAAGCCTGGGTAGCTGTGGTCCTACCCTCTCTCCCAGGGTTTGACTGTAAGTGTTTCCCTCAGCTTCTACTGAAATTAGTTGATGTCAGAATATTTATCTAACATATGAGAAAAGAGGCACAGCTGTAGTTTTAACTGCAAGGCTGTAAAGATTTCTTCCTCTGTTTTTAACACGGGAGCTCAAGTGCCTATCATTAATACCTTTTTCCTTCCTTCTTCTTTGCATACACACTTTGCCCTTGCATGTTTTAGTCTAGGTATTGATTTCACATGAGTATCTTTAAGTCATGAATCCAGGTCATGCCCACGAATTTGTAGTGGATTTTGACTCTCTTCATCTCTGGTATTTCACTACACTGACATTATTAGTCTGGGGAATTTTGCATTTTTGCAGAAATAAGAACCCCTACTTATTACATGTTTCTTCATTTCATTTAAATTAGAAGCCATTCTTTAATTCTGGCCTCTATTTTTTTGCAACAGTAACTTGCTCTCTAAGTATCTGAACTATTCATCTATTCATCTAATCTAAGCTATTGACATTGTTATACTAAGCCCATCAAGATAGCAGTTGTGTAGCTGTGTGATTGAGTAAATTTTTCTTACATTTGGCCTGACTCCAATCAGATCCTTTGTTCCTGTCTTTCTGAAATGCCTGTAGCACAAGCATTTAAATGGGTCACCAATACCTTCCCTGCCCTCTCTACAATTGTGCTCCTCTGCTGAACTTTCCAAACATGCTGGGTCTGCCAAAGTGAGCAAGAGACTCCCGTAACCAGATACCTGTCTCATACAGTATCATAGGCTTTCCCCGCCCTCCCTCCCCCCCCCCATGTGCCATCCCAGGCACAACAGTTAAGCATGATTTATTCTGAGTTGTGGAATGGCCAGGATGCCACAATGCATCAGGGTGGGACGCTATTTTGTACAGTAATACCTGCTTCCCAGCTTCAGCCCCATTATTTACCCCCAGGATGACCACCCTTATCTGTGACATAACCTGTCAGAAGTGATCCTGGTATATTTCCCAGTGTATCCCTGTCTGAAACAACAAAGAGGCAGGACTGTATACACCGACATTTTACCTTATGTTGTTGTCTTGTCCTTACAGGATTTCCTTCTCTTCTTGTATTTAAGGGTCGTAGCCTACTGGCAAAAATTCAAAACTGAGCATGGGCTGACCCTGGCAATGCCCATTTCTTCTGGTTTGCCTCCAGCCCTGATCAAATGCTAAAGTGGTTCATTCTGCTCTTCTGCTCCCTTCCAGCACACCCACCTTTTAGGATCAGGATTACTAAAGTGGTGAAACTGGTCCTATATTTAGAATTATGATTTAAGCTGCTTTTATTATGTGCAATTGTTGTACACTAAGGAAGCCCTAGTTTGGTTTTTTATAATGCTTCAGCAACATTATCTCTGAAGAGTATTAAAATATGCACTTGGCTACATTTATGATGTTTAATTGAACTTTTATTAGTTTTTTTTTAATGTATCCTCATAAAGCACTATACCACAGTAAGAAATAATGTTCAAGTGGAGGATTATGTAAATGAAGCAGAAAATGCTGTAGTTTAGTACTTAGTTCATATAAAATACAAAAATTAGATGAAAAATGTGCTTTTGAATGCAGTTATAATTAAAATTGTATATTGGAGTCTGAGCTATACTGTACTCTGTAAATACCAGCACTTGCACTGAGTTTCGAGGAGATTATGTTGCAGAAGATGCTGATAAATTACTGTACGAAGTAAGGCTTCTATTGATTCACTTTGTTTGATTCTCTTCCCTTTTTTTTACTGCATGAGTTTACATTTTTGCAATTATCTGCTAAACTGGAGTAAATTAAATTCAGAGAAGGTATCAAAAGACAAAGGTGGCAGAGATGCACTGTAATGGCATACAGCTAAATAGGATGCAGAGGGAGAAACATACACACTCAAGCATTTTACCTGGGTAAACACCACTCTTAGGAACTCAACAGCCCGGAAATTCTAAAAGGCTGCTTCTGGAAGGGGAGTAATTACCATACCCGCAGCCATCTCACCTCACGCTGGGATCCTGTGCAACATAACAGGCAATGGAAATGCTGTATTTCCTGCTGGTTTTCGACAAGCTCCCAGAGAAAGTGGTGGCAGTGCCAGTGAGAGGAATTCTGGACAGTAGCAGATTGTTTGATAAATCTCGTCCTTGCTTCAGCCACAGACATGCTACTGAGGCTGCCCTTGTCAAAGTCATAAATGGTTTGAATACCACTGTTGAAAAGGAAGCCTGGCCTTGTTTGTACTATCAGATCTAGCCATGGGGGTTTATTCTGTAAAAGGCTGGATTCTGTTGCAGTGCCTAGGTGACTGGCTAGTGTTGACTGAGAATGCGTTGAACTGGTTCCAGCAGTACTTGATTGCTTTCCCCAATCAACAGAGTAGGGTAAATTCTCCTCGAGAGCAGCCAGTTTCACATAATGACACTTGATCCCGGGGAGAATTCACCAGCAGCCTGACTTAGTTGGCACTGATGCTTTACACTCTTTCTCTTGCCTTTCAGAGAGATATATGAGAGGCATTAGAGCAGTGTATTAGAACTCTTTTTTGGCTTTGTTGAAGAGGACCATATTTCTACAAGTACCAACAATCAGATATTCAGAAACAAAAGAGTTCCTTGTGCAGTCAAGATTATTCATAGAGATAAAACACTTGTTTGTACCTGTTAATTTGAAGTCAAACTTCTTTTTATATATTTTTTACAAAAAAAAAATGAGCACTGACTCCTGTCTGTAAATCTGGAGTGACAGTGCTGATGCCACTCAGTATAGACAGTTGTAAATGACATAGGAGAATCTGACTCAATTGTCTGAAAACTAGAAGTCAGGGAATATCTTTCCATGAGACTTCAGTTTACATTCATGATCAGTAACATTTTTAGCCTAACGAAGAGACTGGTGTTTCTTATACCACTTACATCCTATCCAGTTCCACCAGTAGCCGGGTACCAATTTAACTCTGTAGATATTTTCCCTATTTCCAGGCTTTTCAGGCTGTAGCAAGGCTGCAATCTGCAGAAAGATCGCAAACCTTAGACCTAAGACCTGAAAAGGAGTTCAGCTACAGATCTTTCTGAATCTCTGGTATGAGGAAACACATTTTCTTCTCTTCAAGATACCTCTCAACAAGAACATACAGTATCTGAAATTCCAGTGCAGTGAGATTGCTTGCAAATTCTCCAATCTGAGGTTTTCACCAGTTTCATCAAAGGGGACCAAGTTACAGTCAAAATTTGGATGAACCATGAAGTTAGTAAGAGATACATGTTCTCAGTTACTGTAACTTACAGGTCTGTAAGATCAGACTATGATTAATAGAATATTTTATGAACGTCATAGATGTGAAATACACAGTATGCAATTCTGAGTAATTATTTTATGCTTCAGCTATGTTGTGTGTCTTCATATGTCCATGAGCTGAGGTAGCCCACTGTCTTCTTTTCTTCTTTACTGACCCACAGTCTGTTTCTTCACTTCATGGCATAATAATTTAAACTAGTATACTGGATTTAAAAGGACAGCTTTCCATCTACAACAGTGGGAATCTAGGGAACCTAAACAAAACTGAATTTGAATCCTTTCTTTCTCACTTAAAAAACAACAACAACAACAAACTAAATTCAAGTACATCCCTATTTTGTTTCTAAAATGATGTAAGCAATCTATGCCATGTACACAAACATGCATTAAATCTATAGAACTTCTCAGCTTTCAATTTCATCTAGCATGTGCATTTGTAATCTGATTTGAAAGATTATTAACATGTAGTGATCCGTTGAAGAACAGTACTGCATAGACAGCATTAACAGATCAGAATTTGATGTGGCGTGTTCACTAACGCTTTTAAACAAATATTGGAAGAAAACATGCTCGATGTATTTTTTTCCTAACGAATCTTAATTTCTGTTAGGCATCCTCAGATTTGTATATCAATCTTGTATTTTTCCTATGAAAGTATCTAAACATCCACATTGTGGATGTATATACCGTGCTTAATAATTATATTTTAATAGTTTCATCTTTATATTAGGCTTTCCTCCAAAACAGCTGGTTCCAGTAGAAACTGATGACTTTGATTTTCACACATTGCATTCTGGTTAGCTACCCCATAGCAGGACCCTCTTGGTTCAGTCATGTACATGCCTCCCGCCAATGCTCTCAGCTGCTGGGCATAACTCTGGAGAATAAATCTTGCTACAAGTTGAAAAACATTCTACAATTGTCTTATTTATGAGTAGACCATAATTACATTGTGTTATCTCACTCGGTTTTTACAGCTTCTTTCCGTGCTTCAAACAAGCAAATTATACAGATGGTTTTGGATGTCACATGGGAGGGTATATTGCAAAGAACATATTTTAATGACCAGAGTTTGAAAGGATCATGCAAAAGTTCATCACTTTGATCATTTCAGAGAGCTAAGAACACTGCATTGCTGATGTGCTCTGCTTTGCTTTGCTTTTTGTCACTTCAGAGTAAACAATCTTACCTAGGTTATAGCACAAGACTAAGATAGACAGAACACAGAGATTTTAAAAGGTCTTTCAGTGGTTCTGAAAACAGGTTTTCCCCATCGAGCTAACACTGTTTCAGTGTCTAATACTTCATAAGTGCTCGAGTACTGTGTTCAGTTTTGGGCCCCTCACTACAAGAAAGACATTGAGGCCCTGGAACGTGTCCAGAGAAGGGCAACGAAACTGGTGAGGGGTCTGGAGCACAAGTCTTATGAGGAGCAGCTGAGGGACCTGGGATTGTTTAGTCTGGAGAAGAGGAGGCTCAGGGGAGACCTCATTGCACTCTACAACTTCCTGAAGGGAGCTTGTGATGAGGAGGGGTTTGGCCTCTTCTCCCAGGAAACAAATACGACCCAAGGAAATGGCCACAATTTGCACCAGGGTAGATTTAGATTAGATATAAGGAAAAACTTTTTCTCTCAAAGAGTGGTCAAGCACTGGAATGGCCTGCCCAAGTAGGTGGTGGAGTCACTGTCTCTGGCAGTGTTCAAGAGGCATCTGGATAAGGAGCTACAAGATATGGTTTAGTAGCTTGTGGTAGTAGTGGTGATAGGACGACGGTTGGACTAGATGATCTTGTAGGTCCTTTCCAACCTTGTGATTCTATGATTCTGTAACTGACCAAAAATAAATCCAGATGGTTTTTGTTGTTAAGATAATGTTAGCATCTTGCTGGGTACAGAAAGTATTGGCAGCTGCAGTAGGTTATGCGATGCTGGGACAGAAACCTGTCTTTAGTCCTCTTTCTGCTGGGAAGTTGGGGAAAAATCCCATTCTGAGGGAGAAGGAACATTTTAAAGATGGAACAAACGAACTATTTTTCTGCGTATCATCAAACTTTTTGGGACAGATGTCATTCAAAATTACTCAGGCTCCAAATTTTATTTCTCTCTGATGATATTTAGCCTTCAAAATAAGAGTTATGACTAACCTTCTGTGATATAATTAAATCTCCTTGGAACTATGTGCACGAAAGAAGAAGGAAACAGTCTACGCAGACGCAGTGGCAAATGGCCTCACTGATTCAAGGAAGTAGATATGGCTGTCCTCTTCTGTCAAGAGGCTCCACCTTGTTCCCACTAATCTGTTGTGGATCTGAAAGTGTTCTTACTGCTGTCAGCAAGAGTTTCTGTCTCATACACTGACTTCAGTTTTTAGATCTGTATCTTCTCTGACTCATACATTTTTTTAAACAAGCATTCTGAGAAATCCAAATTAAATATATATATATATATATATATGTTAGGATTGCTACACTGCAGTAATACCATAATACCCTACTTTTTACAAAGCCATGCATTTAAAATCATGAATGGCGGGAATATTGTTATCCATTCTCTGAATACTCAGCAATATCCCATTTTCATTAGAAAACATCTAAAGGATGACTCAGAGCAATTCTAAGAGAACAATTTTGCAAGGAGAAACTTCTGAGAGTGACAAGGATATGGCAGTAACTTCAGTATGTGCTGAGATGAAACAGGACATGTTTTAGCTGAGTGGAAAGAGGAAGGCCATGTCTCACATATATGAGACTGGAGGAATCTTCATGATCAGAACATACGAAGACTTTTTGAGAATTGAAGATGCTGTGTTTCGCACTAAAATGACATGGCAGATGGCTTCCCTCCATTGAGAAAAGTGCAGGAGGGAGAAGATGAAGAAACCTGTTTCAGCCATGAGGGCTCAGTGAAGTGGTCACCAAGCACTGCCAGGGAGACAGCACTCTGTGTTTTCAGTTTGAATAGAAGTGGATTAGTCTGGATCAGAAATGGTCTTGTGAATTTCAGCACAGAGACAGCAACTGAATTTGTGCCCTGCAGTCAGTAGGTCAGGTAGGTTAAGCATGGAATGGAGTCTCTGAGATCTATTTGAGGAGAAATCAATGGAGAATTTGACACAAGTAACGCCAGTGGCATGCGGCTGGCAGCCTAGCACTGTGTCACAGATGAACTCCAGGCAGCAAAAGCAAACAGCACTCTCAGTGTGCTTACAGATAAGGAGAAGGGGGATGAGGTGGAGGCAAGCAGATTCTGTGTGCATTTTTGAAGTGGAGAGATTAAACACACTTGTTTTGTAAGGAAGGAGAACCCAAGGCAAATGGCAGTGTAGAGGGAGGAGTAGAAAATGAGGTAAGCAAACACAAGGGAGAGGAGAAGATGGAATAACTTGTTCCGCTTAATGCTTGCATCCATTTGGTAGATCAAAACTGCACTAATTTGGGAAGCAGTTTATACAATCCATAAAAATGCATTTTATTAGCTTTTTTTGCTTTGAATCACTGACTTCTAAAGAATGAGAACAGCCATAAATGCTATTGTCTCCACAGGCAGCAATTTAAAAATATAAGATGCATGGTTACATGATAAGTGTATTTTCTTCATAAAAAATGTTTGCAAATCAGGTTTAAAATAAGGGAAAAATAACCTGAAAATATTCTGCACTTCAGAAAATAATAAAGTGTCTTCTTATTTTCCCCTGGTAGGCCACGCAATGCAGATTACTTTATGCAGGAAGCTAAACGGAAGAAACATAAAGCAGATGCGATGGTGAGAATATTTTCTTTCCAGTTATGTTGCTCCAAATTATTTTTGTAATGCAGTTTCTTCATCAGTGCGGTATTGCTGGGGTAATTATAAAATCTATTATAAGGATGGCTAGGCTTGTTAAATTAAGAAATGTTTATATAATCAAATGTTCATAGCCCAATAAACTATGACTTAACAAATAATTACTTACTGAGATAAAGGCCTGGATAAATAAAAATTTCCATTTATCCCTATGCTTTAATTAGCAACTGTAGTAATAGAGACTACATATAGTTGCATGCTATACTGTGTGTATCCACATACCTTTCTTCTCAGTTTAACAAGCTGGCTAGGCCCTATAATAATAGTCCAGGTTGGTCTGGTGCTCAGGGAATCTGCCCTTTTTCTGAAAAGTTTTGGCTCTCCAGTGCCAAAAGAATCTTCCTTTCATGACAAACCCTTTGTAAGACAACCAGCAGCACATGAGGAATCCATTTAACCCTGCAGGAGCATGTTTCACATACAGGAGTGCTGCAACAAACAGGTTCTTGTCTCCATCTTTGATGTGCCTAGAAAAATAGCCAGTAAGACCTCCTTGAGAAAGGGGAACCTGGGGCTTTATGGAGCGCTGACGGGATCCCCATCTTTCCAAAGAGAAAGGTGCAATGAAGCACATGGTGCTCCAGGAAAGCTCCACTTAGCCATCTCTTACCTTTCTCCTAACCTGTTAGTCCAGCACAGTGAATAATCCAGCACAGCTTTAAAATGCCAGCCTCTGGTATGGCAGATGCAATATATGGGGGTGGTACTCAGCATGAGCATGGCTGTCTTGCAAGTAGAAGTAGCTGCAATCCTGCCTTGCCCTGCTTGACAGACACATTGTGGTCACAGGAGCAGGAAAGAAGAAAGGTAGCTCACAGTCTTTCTTTCTTCACCTCTTTTTCTTAGCTGTGCAGAGTGTAAAATGGCCAAGGAAGCTGTAGCAGGCCCTTAATTTAGGACACTAACATGCAGTTTTACACTCTAGCTGTGTTTATTAGCACAAACTTCCATGGTTTATTCAGTTCCATATTAAAGAGAGTCTTAAATCAGAAAATATTGTGGAAAAGTACAAATGGTGCATTTTAGTGCGTTGCTTTAAACAAAATGGAAAAAAAAAATCACTTAACATGCAAAGGAAATTCTGTCTTAGCCTGAAGAAAAATGTTTTTATGGTAGACTCCCAGAAATAGGAGGTGCAAGTGTTATACTCTGCTCTGACACAAATTTCCTACATGAAAGTCACTTAGGCATAGCTTAAATAGCCTCCCATCAGCACTAGGTGATGATAGAAATATCCTTCACATTCAGCCTTCCTTCGCAGTGGACCAGCTCCTTACTGATACTGAATCACTCTTTACAAGTACTTCCCCCTTCCTTGAGCATGTAGGGATCCTGGAGGGAAATGGGAGCACTTTGAATCACCTTGCTGGGCTCGATACCTCCTATTTTGGCACTGCAATACCTAATATAAGCACTTAGAGTGAGCAGCCTGAAAATGACTCTAAGTCTCTCTGCTCCTTAGTTCCCCATCTGTGAAATTGGGATAATAGCACTTCCACCTGCAGAAGAGCGTCAGGGAGAGAAATATAATAAAAAGTTTGTGAAATTCTCCGGTATGATCGCAATGGGAGTCATATAAGAACCTAAAATAGATTGAAGCCAGTGTGCCATTCCAAAGTTACTATTTAAAATCTTTATCCCTTAGAAAAGAATAAGGTCCATTAACCTTTCACTGCATGCATCAGATTTCAACCAAATGCATCCAGTCCATTAATGGGCTTTATGTACCGCAGGAGTTCTGATTGAAGGAAAGACAAGTCAAGACAGAGAGATAATAGTATGATTCATCTCTACCCACATCAAAAATGAAATTCTGAGACCAGATGAGTGGTATGTAGTGTGCACATATGAGCATTATGTGCACATGTGCATATACACTATTATTGAGGACGTATATGTGCATATGTATATGTTTAAGCACACAAACACGTGGAGTCAAAGAAGTACAGAAAATAAGAGAACAAACTGGGTGAGGAAGAAGGATGGCATGAAAAGCTGAGAGAGTAGAGTAGTCCCTAAAAGAGAAGGAGGATATAGAAGGCAAAATCCTGACAAGAGGTCAAGCAGTGCTAAAAATGGTAGGAATGAAAAAGAAATGAGAATGGAGATGAGCCTTTGAATAAGAGAGATTTAGTAGTCAAAATATTTAACTCCGATTCTCTTAGTTCAAGACAATCATTACCTTCCTTTGTTGACTGATGAAAGACTGCATCTGCAAAGAAGTGTGAAACCATTTTTAATGGTAAGGACACTTGATAGCTGAGGCAAAAGGCCTGATCTTGAGTTCATAAGATTTCCAGCACTGGAGAGCTTTGACAAACATCTGTCAGGAATGTCTTAAGCAGAGTTGATCCTTCTTTTGACACAGGAGTGTGGACCGAATAACATCTCATAGCCTTTTTCAGCTCTGCTTTCTGTCTTATGATTTTCGCTGATGCACAGGGTTTGATGGGCTTTAGCTTTCTCACAGGAAAATTTATGAATCTGAAGATATACTGACTTGTGTCAAGTTTATAATTCACACTGAGAAAATCTCACGTTGAGAAAATCCCATCAAATGTAACCATATCTTGATGACTACATTATTTCTATGTGTCCTTATTTTTTCCCTCTAGGTGGAAAAGTTTGGAAAGGCACTGAATTATGCAGAAGCAGCACTATCGTTTATTGAGTGTGGAAATGCAATGGAACAAGGCCCAATGGAATCTAAATCCCCCTATACAATGTATTCAGAAACAGTTGAACTCATCAGGTAGGAAGGGAGGAGACAACCACAGGGGTTACTCTGTTCATGCAAATATGCTCATCTACTTTATCGCATTATTTCCTAGAGACAGTAAATGGGGAGAAGTGAGGACTTCCCAGGTGCCTCATCAGTCATACGTAACACAAATGGATTATCTGTGATTTCATTGGAAATTAAATTAGGAAATGGTGTAGAATGCAAAATAAACAAAGCTTTTAATATTACTAGAGTTGCAAATTACTTGAAGAGGTTCAAGGTGTAAGTCCAGTGCTCCTCAAAAGGGGAAAAAACTGCTACCTAATACCAAAACACTCTCGTGGGGTGATCATTTGCAAAATGCTGTAACATGTTTAAGACTACAGTTTAATTGTTACCTGAAAGATGTGGACAGCCATAGAAAAATGGGCATTTAGGCCCATTTATTGTGTGTTCTCCTACTGAAGCTAGTGGACTCCTGAAAACAGTCCAGCTCACACTTAAACAGACCCCTACATTTACTCAGCTATGTGGCTATCCAAACAGGATAATCCAGAATACAGTCCTACCCACAATTCCTACGAGGAAAGCTTCTTCTTTTTAAGTCCTTTCCTCTATTGTAATTTGTACTAATAGTTAACATTGAGAACGCTGGTAGAGAAAAATAGGTCAAACTCATCCCAGCATCTGAGTGACTCTCTGCAAGAGAAAGTCCAGTACACTAGCAGAGAAAGCTGCACTGTCAGTGACCATGGCATAATTCCTTAGGACAGTCAACCATGCAGGTCTCATCAGCACTAAGGTCATAGTAATTAAAACATTTCATTTTTAATCATATTCATAATGAAGCAAAGCTCCTCAAACAATTGCATTCTTTTGGAGCTCTTTTTGGAGTGTTGATGCAATCATTTTCTCACATACGTTAACAATTCCATTGGCATTTTATTCCACTTAGGGCTGTCTTCTCATGCATTTCAGTGGATTGAGGCCAGCTTTCTAACTGGAAGATTATTAAACAAAGTAGTATTTTTTTTTTTCAGTAGGAGAGTAGAATACTGCATCTCTGCATCTCTTCCCTTCTTTTTTTTCAATACTTGCGCCATCACAGGCAGAGAGCTCTTCCTTTGTCTGCCCTGTCTTTTCTCATGATAGCAAATATATGGTCCTAACTCTGGAAATGAATTTTGCTTGCAGATTCATAGCTTTCAATAATGTACGTAGCTGTGGTTGTGTAGTAGTGTGAATTACTGTTGATCTCACTTGCTGCAGCTTAGAAAAATATGCTAGGTTTACTAGGTACACCTGTTAAAAAAAATGTTCATACTGAATCTTTGCACAGGTATAAGGATTAAAGTTTGAACACAAAGATAAGAAAAACCACAGGCAGCTAATTATGGGGAGCAGGTATTTTTCTGGAAGCGAGCCCAGAAGTGCTGTGTTGTCCTAACCTTGTCCATTGTTCAGGTATTCAGCTGGAAGCCGAGATTTCCAGAAACTAATTTACGATTGCATAGCGCATAACGTTCTTGAAACAGCAGTGTTACAACTGTGGATGTTTAATATTTATAGAATTTGAGTGTAATGTCATATGTGCAAAAATAGCTCTGAGCTACAAGTTCCCCCTGTGCCGTGCTCTGCTTGGAGGCACAAATCTGGGTAGACGCGCTCAGAATTGGCAGGGTGAGGGCAGCACCAGCTTCAAGACAGGCTGTCACCTGCCTTCAAACACTGTGAAAACCTCCCTGCATGAACTCTGTGTAACTGGGCCTCCCCGGCGGTGGAGGTTATTTCGGTAGGGCAGCACAGCCAGCCAGGAAGCAGCACCTTGCCAGCTGGGCTTCCCTCTGCACTGATCGATGGTCAGGGGAGTTACTGCTGTATAAGGAGTGCAGGGAGGCACCGTTAATGGCAAAATAGTTCCAAAACACAACCAGAAAAGGACATGTATGTTTGGTAACTTGAGCAAATGTGTATAACGGGCCAGTTCAAATTACATTGGTCAGCATAGCTCTTGTAGGAGCTGATCAGTAAAATAAAGCTGTGTCAGTTTACTCACATGGGCTTCTTTCCTTTTGCTTAAGGTACGCAGTGAGACTAAAAACCCACTCAGGCCCCAACGCCACACCAGAAGACAAGCAGTTGGCAGCACTATGGTTAGTAGATCACCATTTCCTCAAAAGGCTCCTTTTCTGCAGGGAGACAGTTCTTGAAAATCAGACGCTGGACGCGGCCAGATAGGATTATGTTGTCTGTTGAAAGAAAGAGCATACTTTCAGCTCTGGGAAGGTCCAGCCCTCGTATCACTGCAGCAGGTCTGCATTCTGTCTCTGTAAATAAGCAATTCATACTTATTGACTGTGACAGGTCAGCTATCGTACATCAGCGTAATTAATTTTTAAATGCCCGATGGTTTGTTGTTTTTATGAGCGATGTACTTTTGTACCGATAGTTTGGCAATTTCTTTGTGGCTGACATTTAGGCTCTATAATCGTAAATTACATTTACATTACATGAAGAGAGATACGGTGATGGCGGTAATTAAGCCTCTTGGATTCCCTCCCAAACGGAGATTTCAGGATATACACACGCACCTCACATTCTATAGGGTGGCTGCTGATGGCTAGTAAAATGCTAAAATGTTGTTAAAATCAAATTTTAATTTAATATCTATGTAGTTAATACATCAAATACCTATTACATGGTTACTGATTCTCAGTAAGTGGACATTTACAATCAGCAAGTGTGTTTTTAACATCTATTAACCATCTGTTAAAAACTCAAACTGAATGCATCTTCATCCTCTGTAAATAAAAGAGTCCTAATTAATCATTTGTGTAAAAAGAACCAAGTATTCAGAGGTGCACGCTCCTTTTAAACGCTCTTCCTTTGTCACCAATCTGCTGCGCGGTCGGGAAGAGCATGGGGCACGGGAATTGCTTTAAAAACGCTTAGGTGGGGAATTACTGAAAAGCGGCTAAAAAAGAAACGGGGGGAGAGCGGTGAGGGGGAGCAGGCCGCTCCCTCCCTCCTGCTGCCTGCCAGCCGCTGCCCGTCTGCCGAGCCGAGGCTGTCCTCCAGCGGCGGGCGGCCGCAAGTCGCCGGCTGCGGGCTGAGGGGGCCGGCGTAGCGCTTCCCCACAGGCAGCTTGCATCCTCGGGGGCTGCGTGGGGCCTGGGCGGGCACGGGGCTACGCGTGGCTGCCTCCGTCTGCTGAGAAAGGCTACTGGGCACACGCGAGATAGACCCAGAATGGCTTGTTCGTTATATAGGCTGCAGGCTGCTGGAGTGTAGTACCAGGATGAGGCACCCCAAAGACCCTCTTTTGGGGTTCCAGGCTAATAGTGACTTCTTCGTGGGAGAGGCCTTTGGGCAAGCGTGAGTGCATCAAATTCAGGGCTAAGACCTGGGAACCAAGGGGCCCAAACCCTTTTGAACGCAGTCTGCTTGGTGGCTCTCTTCATGGTCTGCCATGGCCATGGCACATAACCTAGCCTTGCTTATGAATCCACTGCAGAGTGTGAAGGACCATTAGCAGTCCTCTTCATAAGGATGGAAGAGGCCCTAGTGGCCTGCACAGCATGCATACGGTTAGGGCAGTGCCACCTACTTCGTGGCATCTAACCATGTTTGGATATGGAGCTATTGGAGCGGGTCCAGAGGAGGGCCACAAAGATGATCAAAGAGCTGGAGTGCCTCTCCTATGAAGACAGGCTCAGGGAGCTGGGCTTGTGTAGTTTGGAGAAGAGAAGGCTTTGGGGAAACCTCAGTGCAGCCTTCCAAGTACTTGAAGGGAGCTTACAAACAGGAGGGAGACCAACTTTTTACAGTCTGATAGTGATTGAGCAAAGGGAGAATGGCTTTAAACTAAGAAAGGGGAAATTTAGGTTGGATGTTAGGAAGAAATTCTTTACTCAGAGGTCAGTGAGGCGCTGGCACAGCTGCCCAGAGAAGCTGTAGTGCCCCATCCCTGGAGGCACTCAAGGCCAGGTTGGATGGGGTCTTGGGCAGCCTGAGCTGGTGGGGGGCAGCCCTGCCCATGGCAGAGGGTTGGAGCTTGATAATCTTTAAGGTCCCTTCCAACCTTAGCCATTCTATGATTCTGTGATTCTGTGATATGTAAAATGGAACAGAACAGTGAACTTAATAGTAAGCAACGTGCCGCCAGTCTTCCACTGCACGCTAGCTTGAGAATTTAAGATAATTCATAGGGATTACTGTTTGGGGGCACACTTCACCTCCTCCTGTCCCTTTTATTGCAGTTACCGCTGCCTGGCCCTTCTGTACTGGAGGATGTTCCGACTCAAGAGAGACCATGCTGTCAAGTATTCTAAAGCGCTTATTGAGTATTTCAAGGTACCTTTTTTTTAACATGTTCTAAAATCAGTGTGTTGTTATAGCAAATACATTTTAATAAGAACAATAGCTGTGCTGGGGTTAGTTCTTGTCCCACAAAGTCAGTAGGAGCATTGTTATAGACTCCCATGGCAACACTTAATCACTGGTTAGTTATGTTGCCTTCACAAGGGACACTCTTTGCAATATACAAGTCATGTCCCTTCAGCAAGGCTAAGAAATTTATTGTACTAACAGGCATTTTCAGGTTATTCTTAATCAACTATCTAGTGCTAACCTGCTCTGTTGTAGGTAGATTTTGGAGATTTTGCTCCAAGAATCCCCTCCAGGATTACACTTCCCACTAGACTTCCTTTGAGATGAAGACTTTGATCTGTATCAGTCCTTAGCTGCAGGACTTCCACTTAGTAGCATCTGTAGGTAAGGCAGTGCACTGGGACATGTTCTTACCCAAGGAACTGGCCAAGAGCCCACACTGACTTCAGTGGGAGTTGAACAAAAGCACCAGAGGTCAACCGAGACACCCGCCATGTAGTTGACAGAGCACCACTGGATTCCCCTTCCTGCTTTGCTTCGTGTGCTACTGCTTCCTGTCTTCAGTCCCTGTCTGGTCTACAGCCTGGTTATTTTGAATACAACAGGAAGTCATTCAAAGCATTTTAATCTATTTTATTTGACAGGCAACCTTTTTCTGAAAGTACTCAAGGACAGAACCTTTATGGTGGAACCCTCCTAGCAGTCAGTCCATCCAGCATTTAATCCACAAGGAAAGAAAAATAGCCTCTATCTTTCTAATTAAATAAATATGTACATATAAATGCTTTAAGAAAAACTGCTTTGGGAACCGGAACAGCCATTTGTCTTTAAACACAGGGCTCCTTTTCTTTTTTCTTTTTTCTTTCTTTTTTTTTCAGAGGAACGTACCTTGAAATGAAAAACATCCATCCTTTGACATTTTGTTAATAAAAAAATTTCAAATACAACCACGAACATTCATGACCAGATTTTAAACACATGAAGACAGTGAAGGAAATTGACAGATCTGTTATTGTCAAACTGAAATTGAAGTCACTGTAATTGCTTCTAAAAATTTAGCAATATATAATTCAACATGTTATGTTTCTCTAACAATGACTTGATTTCAGGGGAAAGAAATATGTGCCAATTATAACACTTTCTTTTTCTTTACCAATTCAGAGAATGCCTGCATTAAGAACAGTATGGTCAGGCTCTCAACCATGCAAAATGTCTCTTACTCACAGACAGAAACTGTTTCACAGCAAACATAAAATGGACTTACACTCTGTTACAGACAAGATGAGCTTGTTTTCTGCAAAGCTCCTGCTGATATAATGATAGCGTGGTTTCACATTAGTAAGTATTCTCACCTTTGAAAGTAAAAATAGGAAAAAAATCCATTTGCCATAATTTTCAGTGGAAAACAAGCCAATTCTCCTCTCGTTTCATATTTGGTATCTAAAAGCTTTCAAAACCAAGTGACGTGAAATGCTGACTGCATTAAGAGCTTCCACATATATTATCAATCAAAGAATGGTTTTAAACTATTTCACACATATTTTCAGGGAAAGTCGGACATACTTTTATTTTAAACAAGAAAAAAAAAACTTATTAAATCTCCTTTTAAGTATTTTATTTCCATTATATTAAAAAAAAAAAAAAAAAAAAAAAGTAATGTAGCAGAGAATTAAAAAAAGAAAAAAGCCAACATGAGAAAAAAGGTGTGGGAAGCTGTACGGTAAGGCTACTTAAATTTACAGTGGAAGTATCCTTGATTCCATTTCAGTTTTCTCATTTTCCAGCCTCCAGCTCTGTAAGTAAATAACACATGCTTAGTTTCTGTTACACTAGAAAGATGAAGGCCAGTAGTTCTGAAAAAGACACACACACAAAAAAAAAAAAAAAAACCAAAGGAAAAGCCCACTGTGGGACACTCCAGAGCTATTTCTTCATACCAATAATGCAGAAGGCCAGGTGTCAAAATGCAGTTTTGGTGTGTGGGAACACTTGAAGGAATGCAGAGGATGCATCAAAGCAGGGAAAACAAGGTTTTTTTAGGAGAGGCTCAAGCAGTGTGCCCATCTTACTGGAGAACAATTAAGTTAATGTGATCGTTGTGTATATGGAAACATTACTGATAATGCCAGATGACGTGCAGTTTTGCTGGCACAGGACCAACAAAGCCCTAAAACACTGAAGTTAAGAAAGTTCAGTCTTGGAATCTTGAAATAGAACCTATTTTCCTAACTAAGAGGGCCTGCTAAACAGTAGAACAGGACAAAGGAGAGCAAGGAAGAAAGTGTCTTAGGACTTCCATATGCCTAGCTATCTTTTATTAAAAGGAAAAAAAACATTCTGGTTGAAGATCCATGATTGGTGGAAATTAGACATTACATGAATGAATGTCCTGTAGGATTGCTCACGGCCTTCTGGTGTTCTGGTTTTCTCTATCACAAGAAATTCCAGCCTAAACCCGACAAGAAGTCCTAGCACTTCCTTCTGAACTCCCAGGATTTTTGTGAAAAGATTGAGCATCAGCGAGCGTGTTTTCCTAGACAACCCCCATTTCAGGATGTTCAATAGAACGTGATTTGAGTCTGTGCTACAGCACCGCTTCATCACAACACCAAACCAGGCTCTCTGGGTTAATTGCATTGTGAGACTTGAATACATCTGTCTGCACAATTTTTTCTTTATATTCCTTTACTTTTATATTGTCTGCTGTTCTTCATTTCGTATTTTTATATTCATTATATGCATTATGAATTATTTTTCCTTTACAGAATTCATCGAAAGCCACCCAGAACCCATCTTCTTGGGGTAACAGTGGAAAGTAAGTTCACCTGTTGCACAGAAACTTAGAACATATTGTCTGTCAGCTGTTATATTTTCTTACCTGCTGTATGTTCTGATACTTTAGTGTTTTTAAACCAAACACTCTTTTAAGCAATGGTGTTAACATCTGATTTCAGGAGCACAGGAACTCCATCGCCCATGTCCCCTAGCCCTTCTCCGGTCAGTTCTGTCGGATCCCAGGGGAGCACAGGGCCCCCTTCCTCATCTCCTATAATCAGCATCCCCCAGCGCATCCATCAGATGGCCGCCAACCACGTCAGCATCACCAACAGCATCCTGCAAAGCTATGACTACTGGGAGATGGCTGACAACCTGGCCAAGGAAAATAGAGGTGAGTGATTCAAGGCAATGGGCAACTCTATAAGAACATCACATGTTTTGATCAGAAAAAAAATGCTTTGACAGGAATCCTGTCAGCAGAGTAGGGCTGCAGAGGTTATTTTTTTCTTCAGTCTTTTCCTAGTCTGTCCCAAAATTACCCAAAAAATGCAATTTTGACAGCTGTCTCAATTAGAAGTATCTTTATATCACTAATTTTTTCTGTACGTTGCTGGTGACAGATCGCAGGTCACAGACGTATCTGCAGGTAGTATTCACTGCCATTTGTGTCATTCTGGAGAGAGAGGTTTGAGAGGAGGCAAGGCAGACTTCTGCTCCCAGAGTCATGGAGCTGGACGAGATGCTTCTAGCCAGACTGTGTCAGAGATCAGAAGCACACTTCATTTCTGCAGAAGAAATGCGAACCTGTCCAACCTCCACCCCCAAGGAGAGACAGATGGGAACAAGGCACCCTCACTCCCTCTTCAGGGTGAAATTTTCCCAGTTAAACTGGTCTCACTGTATTTAAGGCAGGGACGTGGTCAGGATTCAAATCAAAATTAGGACACTTAAGTGTAGGTGTTTGTATGTGAGCTGTTGAGTTAGTCTCTCATTACAGTGGATGGAACTTTGTTCAATACAAACAGCAGAGTTCAGAAGGCTGCTCAGTTCACCTTGAAGATGACACCAGGATCCAATTCAGTTTCCTAACCATAGCTACCAAACTCCCTTTGAGGTGTCCTTTCCTGTACTGCTGCTCCAAGAGTCTCCTGTATGTCCTGTGTTAGGTCAGCTATGTATGTATCAACTGCCTGAGGACATCTCAAGTGGACATTATATGCCTCTAAAGATGTAACTGAATTAAGTACCTATTGACTAGTTAGGCAGATTACGCTTTAGATTGGGATGATCATGTTGTATATGCCTCTATTTGTCTATCAAGGTAGTTTAGATATCTAGCATATGTATAGATAGACACTTGTGTATAGGCTTTTAGATTCACTTGTCCTTAATCTCAAAATAAATCTTGCCCAGCATCTGTTTGTTTTATCAAGACTCAATGGAAATTAATGAAAGGCAAAGCTGAAGAGCTCACTGTTTTGTTCCTTCAAAAGAAAATTGTTGTGTATCAGCCTGTAACATCATGAACCACGGGGCTTTAAAATTAATCTCACTAGCACTAAACTTTCATTCCCATGAAATGTTCAGCTTGACTCAATTTGCAAGAGAATAAAACCTATTAAAGGGTGACAAATAGCAAATGCAGCTTCACTCTTCTGATGCTGAAATCTTTTTTTTTGTTTTCCTGTAGAATTTTTTAACGACTTGGATGCATTGATGGGACCTATCACCTTGCACAGCAGTATGGAGCATTTAGTTCAGTACACTCAACAAGGACTTCACTGGGTGCGGAATAGCACTCACTTGTCATAATGACTGTGTGCCATTCACATGGACTATATAACCTTTCATGGATAATTCAGTTATTCTGGACACTGTGCTACAGAAATAGTCAACCACAGCATTGATCCAAACAAAGGTGAATATTTCTTCAATGTTGAGAAGATGTTTTCTGAGAGTAGATATGTATCTGTGCATATGTACAATATACAATGATTTCTCTTCAGAATAAATTGTTCTGTACCACTCTCCAGAAAATTTTCGTACACTAGAAATACTAGAAAGAACTGATCTGAATGCACAAAACATACCCTTTCTATTCATGTGCTGAAAAATTCAGACACCAAAATCTCATGGGGTGATTGAACCAAGTGCAATAAGCACAAATCCCTATTCAGGAAAGCTCTCAATAGACTCTTACCTTTTAAGCTTGTACTGAAATCCCATTTACTTCAGTAGAGCTTAAGCACATATACAAGGGTTTTCTTGAACCGAATGAATGAGGGCAAATCTCAGCAACAGAGAACTTACTGCAAGCGTGGACACTTCACAGAAGTTCCAATATTTATGTTCCATCTCCCTGTAACTCCCCTGCTGGGGCACACAGAGGAGTTGCGTAGTCTGCATTAAGATGGAGAAAGACAGCATTCCTTCCATGTGTGATAAGTTTTGACAGATTGCTTGCATTTCTTTATCTCCTGTCTTTTTAAATCACTTGACCTCTTGTTCGGCTCCACACCAACAATATAACCTACAATAACAGGCAGAAAGCCTGAAAACAGATACACTGATTGCATGAACTTTAAAGGAGATGGTGGGAAACTGCATTCTGTTACCAACAGTAAACAGATAAATGAAAAAAAAAAATGGCAAACTGCAATCCACTCACTAAAGAAAATGTGTTAATTTCAGCTACATACAGACAGATATCCATAACAATTGTTGGCTTTGCATGGGAAGGCTTCATCTTACAGATTTTGATTTTCATATCTTTTTCACCTAGCAGAAGCTGTACGGGAGCACTGCATGCAATTTCCTTTATCTGGGAAGCAGAGTTTTCTGCTCATCAGGCTAAGAACTGTTTCCTATCATAATCCTCTCACTCTTCATGCATAATCCTCAACTAGGCTTTAATGTTTCTTGATTTGTGGGATGTTTTCCATTCCTGTTGACAGGCTGTGTTTTTCGTGCCAGAAGAATTAATCCCACAATGATTGGAGTTTAATTTGGGTCAGCTGAGGTCAAGGCCAGTTCATACCAACTGTGTTTGCCCTTAGCGCATTTGTGTTCATTTTCAGTGGTTTTGACACATTTATTTTTCTTCTTCAGTATTGGAAATATAATTTTTTGCTTGCTTTGCAATCAGATTTGTAGCCCTTACTCAAGTCAGCAGCTCTGGTGACTTCAATAGACTGTTCTTGTCCAAGTCACTGACTGACCCTTTGATTGTTGTTTTCTAATTTAATTCACAAACATTTTAAGGAAATGTGAGTACAAAAATCTCTTTCAATAGATGATGCAAGTAGAAGTAGCCACTGATATTGAGGGTTGATTGATTGGTCCTTGCTGCCTTTTTTTTCCTCTCTGATTTTGAAGAGATGCATTTAAAAAAGAAAAGATACCAAACAAAGTAGCATGTTTTCTCAGTAAAACATCTCTGGAAGCAAAGGCTGTATTAGCCTGTGTTCAAGAGCAGGCTGGACAGCATGCAGAGCTCCAATACCGGCATATTTTTTTTAATCTAGGTTGCTTACAATAGGTCTGGCTATTGCTCAGACTCAGAGCATCACCCTGTTCTTTGACACAGCTCAGCAGGGTAACTACGTAAGGACTGCTCGTCTCCAAGCCATCCCAAGCCAATCTTATGTGCCGATTGGTGCTTGGATACTTCCTCCCCAAGAGAACTCCTAAGATCAGGCTGTGGTAACCTCTTAACACGGACTTGAGTATTACAGCGTGGCTGGCTTTAAGAGTAAACGTGGGCCTGCCTTTAAATAATAAAATGCACATCCTCCAAGTCCTTCGTCACTCTCAGTTCCAGCTGTTACCCACCTCAGCAGGAACACAAGTTGTTTGGTCCCAAGTATCACGGAGAACATGGTTAGTGCCTTTCTGATTATTACTTGCCTGATCTCCAGCGGTGGGCGTCTACCATGATGTACCAGACCAGCAGCAGTGGATTCTGTCAGCTGCTTCAACATCATACGAAGGTACTGTGGAATTTCCAATTAGAATTGGATTCACTAATTGGATTTCCAATTAGTGAAATTCCAATTAGATTTGCTTCTGTTTTCTTTGATGGTGCCTATGATGTTTATCTTCAGATAATTTGGGGGTTTGGGAGACCTTATTGCTATTTAATGTTGAGAAATTTTAGATGTGACATAAATTACTTGCCTTAAATGGAGTTTAGTTTTATTGCACATGTGACATTTGAGTTTCAAGTATGGAACTTTGAAGCATGTTTATTTTACTAGGATCAGGATATATTTCTTAATCACAATGAACTCTTTGTATGGATGTAATATGTCTAGCAACTTCAAAGAAATGCAAGAATTATGCTGTCCTGTTGTAACGTTTCCAAGCAGTAAGGATTTCTTGCAGATGATTGTTATTTCTTGTACATTGTTCTCATATTGAATGATTCCAGCCAAAATACCCATTGCTTCCTTGGAAAAACACACTGGCTTTTAGGTTGTGTGCTGGCATCATCTGTGTGGCCTGATGAGCACACTGAGCCTTAACCTCGGGCAGCATAAAGGGATGAAATAGCAGCCATTTAAACCAACTAGTCATATACATGGATTAGAGTTTTTGGCCTTCTTTCCACTGGGTTTTTCACAGCTGTACAGCCTTTTTTGGTGAAGTGATTTACAATACTCTTCTCTGCAGACTTTTTGCTGCATAATAGTTGCGGCAGTTTAGATGGCTGGAGCTGAATGTGACGTGGTGACAACAAATACTACATTTCATCTTCTTGGGGCCTGAACTGGAGAGGTACATGTGGGCTTAAAGTCTGGTCCAATTAAGCATATACTCCACATTAAGAACCGGAGCAGTTTCAGATATACCACCATGACTCAAAGGTATTTTGTTTGTTCTAGGTGAGACCAGTAGATACATCCTTCTTTGAGGTTCAGTGAAAGATGCTTACTCGCTTTAGACTGTTGTAAAAGCCCATGAACATGCAGGTTTCTTTGCACTATGGCAATGTGCAGGTTCATTTGGTGCAAGCAAGACATCAGCCTGTACAAATCCAGAAGAATTATACTTGGAGGGAGAGGTTTGCTTACAAACAGAGGCTTCTGAATCAGTAAAGGCTGATAAAGCAATGGGAATACATTCAAATGAACCATATAGTGAAAGTGGATACAAGAAATGCAGAGCAGCATACAGGATCCTCAAAGACAGCAAGATAATACAGACCCTTGACCTTAATTGTTTATAGTATTCCGTAGTGGCATGAATGACAGATAAGAAGGACACATACAGAAGTCCGGGCGTGGCTAAAAGCCAAGCACAGCCCTGCCATCACAATGCCTATTTCTTTTAGCCAAATATCGCAGGGCTCCAAAGGAAGATGCTTCAGTGAACAGGAGACATTAGGTAAAGGAGGTTAAGAAGATCAAGCCCTAAGTGTAGATACAAACACATATGTATATAGTGTAAATCTAAATAGTAATTAAAGTCACTCAGCATGAAGGATATTACTAGTGCCTACCATTGATCATCAACTACTCATCACTGAGCAGCCATATCACCTCAGAACTGCAGTAACTGTTATCAAAATAATTTGTGCAGCTAATTAATTTATAAGCAATGCACCTTCGGGACTGTGTCATCGTATCTCTTTTGTAATACAAATGTTCAACCATTTTTCACGGCTACTGATTCAAATCTACACCACTGAAATGTCAGGATATCTTTTTTTTCCCTAGATGAGGACATGCACTCAGACCTGGCTAATCTGCGCTTAGTTTATCTACCCAAGAGACTTCAGTAGTCACCAGCCTTAATGCATGTACAGTATATACTATTCACTGACTTAGTTGTAGGTTTTAATCCAAATGAAATTGGAATTTGCAAAATGACTTGGATTAATGGCATCTGTCCTGGATACCCTGCAGATGTAACATTAAATGATTCATGATTTTAAGCAGGAAAGGTTGAATTTTATGTAAATAACAGTGGATGAATTCCAGGAATTTTTACAAGATTTTTTCCAAATGAAAAGATTGTCAAAGCAATATGTTGTGGGTTTGGTTTTTTTTTTTCCAACTGTCCTAAATTTTGTGGAGGGTCATGAGTTCATGGTCAAAACTATATTAAGAACATCTCCTTCTGCAATATGCTTTGCCTTTACATAATCCGCTTAATGCTTAGTATGTCAAAAAGAAATGTTTCTTTTTCACAATGAGAGCAATGTTTCCCTTCCTCCCTCCAGGGAGAATCCTCAAACTAAAGAATAAAATCTCTTGGCACAATGGAAATACAAACAATGCCTGAAGAATATGAACTTGTTAAGATAACCGTAGAGGCTTGGCTGGCACAGACCTAACATGCCTCTCGTTTTGATAACTTTCTGTTAGCATTTACATCACATATTTGAACTCATTGTGTTTGAAACTAGAGAAGTAGTCTGATTTTCATATCTTAAAAAGGCCCAATAGGTCTGATCAGTATCATAATTGTAATTGTTACATTAGCTTGTGCGCTGTGCTCCAAAGGCTGGGAAGGCATATAACTGTAGATAAATTTGTCAGAACTCATTTAGAAAAGCATTTGGATGATCTTATGTCTATTCCATCTAGAAAAACAGAGAGCAATGTTTCTCACCCAATACTGTTACATGAAAAATTGCCTACTTTAATGTCTCCCATGAAACTGCCATTTGCCCTCCATAACGCCAAGATTCCACATCTAGCACTACCGGTTGCCATGCTGTAAATTGTTCTTAAGGTTAATCAACAAACCGGGAAAGATACTGCAGGCCCTGTTTGCCTTCAGCTCACTAAAGCTACAGGGAGGAAAAAACACTGAGATTTGGAGCATCCAAGGCTCTATCAGTTTCAGAAGACTATGGCCTTCCTCACTGAGATGTAGCTGGATGTTTCTGAAGTCATTCCTTGCCTCTGCTTGCTGTCTGGCTCCTTTGCTTTTGGAAGTCTTCAAGTATGAATGCCCTTTCAGGGTTGTCTTCTTCTTTGGCAGCCCAAGCTCCCTTTCCACCTGGGTGCTGGAGCACGAAGCAAGTAACCCAGGGGATGCACAAAGGGTCTTGCTTTTCTCCACAAGACCAGCAGCAATACAGCAAGGCTTCCTCTCTTTTTTGATCTGTGTAGCTTGAATCCCAGCCTCATCCATGCTAACCGCAAAGGACTCTAGAGGGTCCAATGGAATGCCAAAAAAAAAAAAAAAAAAGAACAACAGGGATTTCCTCTGTCCCAAGGCACTTTTGGGGAGTGAAAATAGAGAGCAGCATGGATCATAAGACACTTACGTCTCCTCTTTCTTATGTGTACTAACACAGGAAAACTTTAACACTTATCTGTCTCGTAGGACTTTATGAGAATTAATTCATGCGTGCAAGTCACAACGTGTGCTCAGAAGAAAAGTGGTGTTGAAGAGCTGTGGAAAAAACCTGATAGGCACAGTGGATGAATTTCACCCCCTAGCCCAGAGTCACAAGACCCTCAAACACTTTAAATATCATTTAAGCTCTCAATGTAAGAGCTGTAGTACATAAAACTCGTGCTTAACACTGAGAGGAGTCACAGCCTAGGCCATTCCCAGAGTATCTGTAACTTTGAGCCTGGCAGCAAGCAAGAATCACAACAGTGATTCTGGGACAAACAGCGAAGGTTAACAAAGAGGTGGGAGCCATTCTAAGAATTCCATGTATTTTTTTAATATCATTATTATTATTATTATTAATGTTAGTAAGCCACTTTGTCCTTCTGTGAAAGCAGTTTGCCTCCGCAGTCTCGCCAAGAGTGTTTCTCCTAACAGCCTCAGAAATGCCCAACTTCTTTGTTATTCCAAATCCATCTTCGAATGAATCCAGATGGATATCTTCTTTTAGAATAGCGCATTGCAGAGGACTAGTCACTTAACAACAAAGAATCTGTGTCCATTTGCAATACCAGTTACTGACCCGGGAAGTCAGATACATTGGGAGCACAATGTTCAGGGAACTACTGTCCTAAATCATGCCATCATTAGCCGGCACCACAGGGTGAAATTCGCTGCTCTCTTCTGATACATTACGTCTGGAACAACTGCAGAGCACTTCACCAAGGACTGAATGCCAGTCAGAATGCATTGTTTCTATTGCTCTTCACATTATTCAGGCAATGCCAAAAAGCCCTTCCTCGCTTAGCACTACTTACCCTTTCGTTCTCCCTTTAGCATTCTTATATATGAAACCTTCACTCTATCCACAGACAGAGGCATTTGCTGTGGGGCCACGCTCAACATAGATAAGTATAGGCTCTTCTTAAGTCTTTTTTCTATGCCTGAAAATACTGGAATTTTAAAAGGATATTTTCATGCGCACTTGCTACTTTGGGCCCTGCCCTCACCCATGACAAACAAGTCCATCTTCCATTTGCTCACGCAAAATGCTGTCTGGGAGCACAGGGGCTTCCATCTTTCCCCAGGAAACCACACATAGCTAATTAGCCATCATCAGTATGCAAGTTCATCTTAAGCCTTTTTTCAGCCTTTCATTTTACCTCACTGGTCACAGTCTGCTCTTCTTGCAGCTTTCCCAACTTCTCATTTTCTTCCCCTAACTGAGCATTACTCACAAGAGTATCCCACACATCACATGGAGGACAGCTCAGAGCTGCTCCAAGTAGCTCAGCACCTTTCTGCTTTCCTGTTGCTACCCCACCAGCGGAACTAGTGCCCACCTCCTCCTCCCTGTTAGTCCTAGCAAGAAACCAGTTTCCTCCTGAGGAAGAGATGATGAGCAATGACAACTCCATGCGCAACTTCTGACCAGCTTTTCTTCTCTGGGTGAGAAGGTGGATGAGAAAGACCAACAATCAGGGAACTCAAAGCCCTTACTGCTGATGACTCAACTAGCGAGCAGCACAACTGGAGGAGTTAAAGCAGTGCCAACACAGCCAGCTGCCTTTGGTTCAGGTGTTACTGATCTGCTTGAATGAGCATTGCCACTTGGTGGCCATGCAGTAGAAACAACAGGAACTGGCAGCCTCACACCTGTGCAAGGACCTTCACTGTGTCACGGAGGTCATACAATCAGCTTTGTAGTGATTCACTGGGTTTAAGTACCAAGAGAAGGTGGGACAGAAGAGTAAAAAAAGGCCTGATTTTAACACAGATGTTGAGATTCACCTCACCCTATACTGAAAGTCTAAGCAAGATGAATCACACCTTAGAAGCACTTGTTTCTGTCATCTGGCTCCATGATGAGTTCAGATACAGCAAAAATACAAACCCCACCCCAGGCTCACAATTGCACTTGTTGCTACTGAGATCATCTGCTGAAATTGGTAAAATAACATGAGGTGCACGGAGGCAGGATATGGCTGACATTGCTTTGGGAGAGAGCAGAGAAGAAGAAAATACGTAGAAGGTAAAGAGTTCTCTCTGAGATATTTAAAGCATGTATTTTGGACTTGGACCATCCCTAGCCCACTCTCTAATTCATTAGGCCCAAATCCAAAGAAGTAAGTAGTTCCTCAAGGACTGAATGTGCATCTTTCTTCTGTTAATACTGCTGAAGTACCTAGAAAAAGTATTTTACAGTTTAGTAAACACTTAAAGGCACTTTTTTGTATGTTGCCTGAGAGCATAGTTGTATTTCTTTAATCAGAAGAAGGTGTTTCTGTAGATGGTCAACAAGATCAGACCAGCTGAGACCCCACAAGAGGCCAGTATTACTCTTTTAAAGGAAATTCAACAAATTCTGCAAAAGAACTCAGACAGCATTGCAGTTCTATCCACAACAAACAGCATGAAGGCAACACAAGGCCACCTAAGGCTTGTGGCCTGCCCACACACTGCCAGTCTTATAGCAGCTCCTGCTGGAGGCAAGGCAAGAGAGTTGAGAGGCGCCAAAGATCCTCTCCATGGAGAAGCCAGGGCCAACACTTGGTATCGGCAATGCAAGATCTTCCTATGCAGGGTCTCTGCAGATGGAGATAAAAACAAGTGTAACAAAATATGGCCGTACAAACTTTGACACTTAGCTAACAACAGCTCCCTGCATTCCTGCGTGCATTATTGATCAAAACCTGGACTGTAGCAATGCTTGCTGACCAAGGCCCTGTTGCAGTGGGCGCTCTACACAGAGTGACCCACAGGCCTTCTTCCAAAGAGTTGCTGTCATACAGAAGCCAAAACCAAAACCATGCTGCAAGTGGACAAGGAAAAACAAACAGGAGGGGAAGAGAGTACAGGTCTCTGAAATAACAGGATGTTTAAATTTGTCGCTACTTACCCAATCAGTAGCATTAATCACAGTAATCACAGTTCCCATTTCCTATGCTGAGTGTAGCACCAATGGTTGACAAGGCAACACAGTAGTCCCAGTGCAAGGTCCAGCTGCTGACTGTCCTCTTGGTCAGCGTGCTGAAAGTGCACACAGCATACAGGGGGTACTGGAGCTTTTCAGCCTTTCCCACTTCCCCTTTTCACACAGCCAACTGCGAGCACCTGTCCAGCTGAGGTACTCAAGAGTTAGACAATGACAAGAATTGTTGTTGTATTTTTTCATATTTCGTATTTTATTTATAGCCACAAATGTTGGCAGTTTTTTTTGTAAAATCATTCAAGTCAGCATGGTTTATTTGCATCTCATAAAACGTTGCTTACATTTCTCTCTGAGGGTGTTTTGTCTGAGGCCTCACCGACCCAGCCAAAGCTACAGCAGTTTATATTTCCAATGAGAGAAATCCTGCAACACTCCCCTACATAGCAGGCAATAGTGTTTACACCGGTTAATAAACAGAGTATTCTGTACAGTAATTTATGCTGTAAGATATGTACATACATCACAGTAGCAGTCACAAATGCTTTTAAACTGCCTTATTTATTAGATCAGTTAGCATTTCCCCCTTTGCTCCAGAATACTTTAAATTATTTTTATCTTTTGCATTAGGTAATTTTTTAGTTACTGCATTTTTGACCCTATTATTGAAAAAAGAAAGTATTTACAGTAAATAGGTCCCTAAAATTTAAGTAGAAATAGCAGATTCACTGCCCGTCCAACTAATATAGCTCTGATTATGATTAAAAATAAATATCATATATTCTTAACTGTGTATTATAGCATGTGCCACAAATCATATTCCACTTATGATCAATAAAAACAAGAGCTTTAGTAACTTTCACCTGTTTCATTCTTCCATTCTGAGACAAAAACATAATAAACCTCTTAATCTAAAATGTTCCCCATGAGAGCTGCAGTCTTATTCCTCCCTCAGGCAAAACTCACATCGGCTTTGGTGGGAGCTTTACGTAGGTAAAAGTACAACATAAGGACATTACAAAACAAATACATCACCTATGAGCAGCACTTGTACTCAGCAGTCCTTCCTTTTCTTTCCTCAGCAAGAAACATAGGATAAATACTACATCTGCAACACTCTTGTCTCACTCCTTCCGTTCTGCTGTAAAAGTTAAAATTAAGATTCAAGAACAGTGTATTTGTTCCATTCACTCAAGCAAAATGGAAATCTTACGGGGATCAGTTCCAAGCCAAACTAGAAAATACAAGAAAATTTTACTTTTGTTTGTCTTCACGTTAAATTTTGTTACACCACCAAACAGGTTGAGACGTACAAAGGCAATGAAATTATTGATGACTTGTTTTACTGTTTGGAGATTTTGCTATGTCTACAGTTCATACAAAACTCATGTAGCACAGTTTCTGGGATGGTGAAAAATCCTACTGTAATGTAACAGAATGAGCCTTAAGGATTTGTAAGAATAAGCACTTTTATATTAAAAAGCAAATATTAATTCATCAGTAAGATTACTTTTTTAATGTGACAATAAACCATGAAATCAACATCCTTCTGTCTCAAGTATGTCTCATCTGTCTCTTTCTTAAAGCTTTTTCTGATTGAAAGATTTGCCTGTTTTCGTGGTGCGGCTTTTGGGTCCCATTGCAGTTAACTGTGCTCCTGCCCCAAGCCCCACTCCATTCATGGAAGAGGTCATTGGAAACCTTGGTTTTCAGAGGAAAACGAAAAGCACATCCAATCAGACTTTATTAGCATGGCACCAGATTTTGCTGGGGTGTCAAACAGAACCAAATACATAAAGAAAGGGCTCTCTGGGGAAAGAAGAGTCTGCTATTTTTTAGCAGGGCACGGGATGAGTAAATAACCAACCCCAACCTTTCACTGCTATTTAGGAGACAATCTCCTGTACCTTGAGACAACTGATGGCTGTGAGCAGTGCTAGGAGAGCCATGACCCGTGCAGTTGTAGAGCAGCAGTTGACCTCTTTTGGGCCAATATTATGATAAAACCGCAAGAAATACAAGTGCCAAGTCATCCTCCACCCTGCTTTCCCCTGTTCACGCACACATTCACTGATGATTCCTAATGCCTACAGCTTTGTCCCATATACAATTTTTCTCTCTCAGAATTACTTATTCCAGCATGCTTGGACAAAGCCAAAATGCTGTAGTTTTAACACGACTATTTTGCACAATGGTACCTCCCAGCAGTTCTCCCTGCTTAAGTGATTTCTGGGGGAGATGGGAAGGGAGCCGGATGTTTTCCTGTTTCTTTCTGGAGAAATCACAGCCTCTGACAGCAGAGCAGGTGTGGGCTGGATGCCTCGGGGGCAGGCCAGAAGGAATGATCTTCCCTAGAATGGCCTGCTGCTTTGGTGAGTCACCACTATCCAGCAACTTGTGCTTCCAATGCCCTCTAACCATCACACACCAAAGGACACAAACTGAGCCTTTGCTAGTGAGGACAGGGAGCATGTTTCAGCCACAAGCTCTGGCTTACAAAATGCCACAGAACAAGCTGCCCAGAGCACTAGAACAAGCTGCCCAGAGAGGTTGTGGAGTCACTCCTGCCAGGGCAGACAGCAGGTCCAGTGCTACCTCTCCCTCTACACACCTCAGCAGCTTGCTGGCAATCCTGCAAAACATTCCTGCAGGATTTTACTTCTGACTTGTTCCAGAAAAACCTCTTCTTCTCAGCGTAATTCAAGGTCAGGAAAGAAGTCAGGCACCAGTGAGCCGGAGACCTGGAGGGCTCGTTATGATGATCTAGTCATACTTCGCAGCAAAACACAGGCCGTAACATTTCATCAAGGGAATCCTTAATCAAAGGCTAATAACTTGATGAAGAGAAGCCTAACCTTTTATTAAGGCACCCTATCTTGATTTAAAGATGCAAAGTAATGAAGAATTTTCCACATCTCTTGGACTGCTATTTGCTAAAAATACTGCCCCAGGGCTTCCGTTTGAATGCTATTACAGCTAATTGCAAAGCCAAACGATTTAAAAAAAAAAAAAAAGAAAAGAAAAAAGGAAAACTCAAAACCTGAAGATGGAATACATGCATTGGAAAGGAAAAAAGAAAGAAAGAAAAAACAAATTAAAGGGAAACTTTGTATTGTGGGGGGTTTCTGGACTTAGGTTTCTCCCCTATGAAGAAAGGCTAAGTAAGCTGGGTCTGTTCAGTCTTGAGAAAAGAAGACTGAGAGGGGACCTGATCCAGGTCTATAAATATCTAAGGTGCGGGGGGCAAAGCGGCGAGGCCAGACTCTTTTCAGCAGTGTGTGGAGACAGGACAAGGGGAAACGGCCAGAAACTAGAGCATAGGAAGTTCCGCACCAATGTGCGCAAGAACTTCTTTACGGTGAGGGTGACGGAGCACTGGAACAGGCTGCCCAGGGAGGTTGTGGAGTCTCCTTTCTCTGGAGATATTCGAGACCCACCTGGACGCCCACCTGTGCGACCTGGTGTAGGGAACCTGCCTAGGCAGGAGGGTTGGACTCGATGATCTCTGGAGGTCCCTTCCAACCCCTGTGATTCTGTGATTCTGTGTGATTCTGTGATTCTGTGAATTTGAAGAAAGTGTGTACAGCAGTAGCATTTGCTACTCAGAATAGGCTGTGGTCTTGTTTGTTAGGCAAGCCCACAGACAAAACACAAATGGGAAAGTGGCAACAAGTGCTGCTGAAACGCAGATGCTGCTGTGGTCCTTTCATATTTGTGCCAAACTCACATTCACAACAATGTGACTCTTCTTTAAAGTCAGAATATAAACAAGTAGAAACCAGCTACATGTGTGGATGTTTCTTAAAATGAAACCCAGGTTGCCCAACTGTGTGGATTATCAGTTTGAAATCTCCTGTCCTATAAGGCATTATAAATCTGCAGAGATGTGTTGTTACAGTGCCTCCTAGGACCATTTATGCACTTCCTGACAGTGTGAGCTCCTACTAATTTGATTTTCTATAGTCATTTTTCAAACACCAGCATGACAAATCAGAAGCTAAGGTTGCATATGTCACGAACCCTGACTTGACAGTGCATGTGCCTACACATGATGCAAAACAGTTGACAATGTAGTCCTACAGACACAGATATTCTTCCCTTCCTTCCTTCCCTCCCCTTCCTTCCTTCCTCCCCTCCCCTTCCTTTATCCCTCTTTTATCCCTTCTTTTATCCCTATACCTACTCAGAAAGGTATTTCTCAGTCCCACAGTGCTAAGTACAGCTGATGATTTACAAGTCCCGCCAGGTAAAGCAGGGAGAACACCAAGCACAAAGAGTATACCTTATTGGAAAAGCAGCTGGGGAAAGGGTGCATATCCTTGAAAAACTGCCTTGAGACATAACCCCAGCCCTCTCACTAATACCCTGCTTCTCTAAAGGTATCAAAAACAAGCTTTTGCAGCTGTGGTCAGTTAAGGGTTTAGGCCTTAAAAGTTACCTAAACTTCAAAGATGTTGCATGGAGTAAAAGCTTCAAAAAGGTTCAGATGGAGCAGAAATAATTTGTTCTTGCTTCATCAGAACATATTTATTGACTAGGATGGAATTTGAGGGCCAAGGCTAAGATCCTGTCATCTAGCTTGAGCTTTTATTTTCTAATCAAAATGAAATACAGTAGACTTCACTGCGTATTGAGTTAAAACACAGCAAGAGTGGAGAATTTAAGCTTAAATTTAACAAGGTGTACACAAAAACTGTACTTTGTCTTGTCTTGCTGCTTTAGGTCACCGTCTCACCAAATTCCCCATCCTCATCCAGACAAAGCCACAAGAGGATGAAGCTCTGTCAAAGCACAAATAGGGGCCTTGAGAAGATGGAAGGCCATTGGAACCCTGAAAGCAACCCAAAATTCACTTTTGATTATACCTTTTCTCGGTGCGCATGTTCTCAGAATTTTACACTAAAGAAAAAGAAGCGACCCAACTGGTTTTGCTTCTACTGTTCAGCCATTCTCCTCTTTTTTCCATTTGCCTTACAAGTACCAGTTTAAATCATGTGTCAGTCACAACCGCCGCATAATGAAAAGATGACATTCAGATTAGATTGCCTTTATTAAAGTAAAAAGAGGTTCCACTCGCCACTATCTTCCTCATTTTAAACAACGTAGGGAATTGTTCACCATCCCCTTTACTCTCTCCAAAATTAAGTGGCCAGGTGCCTCCCTTCTCTACATCTCTTCTGCACCTTTCTGAGTAAGGCAGCAGAAACAAATGCTTTGTGGATTTCAGCCCAACACATTACAACCTCGGTGCTGATTCCTTTCAGTGGTATTTTCCCAGGTGAAATTCTTCAGGTACCACCTGAACTTTACTCGGTCCACTTCTAATTCACTCCCATCTTCCTACCTTCAATAATTTATTCATTTCCAGTACTATATACTGATATGAAAGAAACCCTGTTTTATCCAGAACAGCAATGTGGTATGAAATAGGCTCAAAAACCAAGAAACACTCAGAAGTAAATTCCTTTTTCAGCCTCAAGAATGTTTGGGGTTTTAGTTCAAGGAGGTGATACTTTGCAAAAAGGGTTCCTATACAAAAAAAAAAAAAAAAAAAAAAAACATAGTCTACAAGTCTACAAGAACAGCATGTGAGAAACATTTTCAGCTCCAAAACTGTGAGAAAGCTTCCTGCACTGTCCTAATGGGATGGAGAGTGGGGTAATCTAAGTGACTGAGATGCACTTGCGTGCCTGGTTCCCAGCTGCCCTGGAGGTCACTGTCTAATCCCACATGAACTATTTTCTACTTTCCAAGGAGATTTCTACATGAGAGAGGAAGCATACCTCCTGCTAAACATCATGGGAGCTCACCCTCTGCACATCTTCACATCTGGGCACTTCTAATGGACATACCGTGCAATTCCAGATTACCCTGCATCGTTGTTCTTTGCTGTATCTTGGAGGTACTACCAGAAAGCTAGACTTAAGGATGGTCTGAATGACTACAAAGTACTAGTAAGTAACCTTACAGATCAGAACAGAAAAGCTCCCATCGTAAAGTCTGCACGGGCAGTGTTGGAAAAGCACATGAGAACTACAAAAACATGAAAGGGAAGTCATGAATAGTTTAAGGAGGGCATAAAAGCAGGCAGATAGCAAAAAGAAGCATTAAGAAGGCCTTTTTAAAATGAGGGTAAGGCCTTTCTTCTTGACATGATAAGAAAAAAGGAATAAGGAAGGTGAGATAAGGTCAGGTTGCTGGATAATGCAGACTGCCTGGGTAGCAAAATATCTGCCAGATGAAGTGAGACAGCATGACTGTTAGAGATGCCAGAGAGGAGGTGGTTACAGAAGTTAGTGTCTGAAGTGAAGAGCTCAGCACCATCTGCCTAAACAACAATACAGCTCAGGGAAGACATCTACTCAGGGTACAGCTGCAATCCAAACAGCTAACAAAATGTTCAGCTACACAGTGAATGAGACAGTGAATAAAGCAGACGATATTCTCCCTCTATACCAATCAGTGCTGAATTCTCATCTGTCCTTACGCCCTTCCAAGCTCTAAAAGACCCTGCAGGAACAAGTGGAGGTCAGAGAGTAAGAGTGAGAGTAAGAAGGCAGGGGGTGGAGGCAGAGGCAGGACCATGGCAAGAGGAGATTGAAAAGACAGAGGTTTGTTTATCTCTGAAAAAAGACATATAAGAAGAGACATGGTAAGATAAATTACCAAATACACCATGAGGTGTATCAGACTCTTCTCTTTATCTTGCCATATAATACAAGAATAAAGAAACGTTCAATGAAATGAAGACATCATGCATTCAAAGGTGATCAAATGAAATCTCTTCCACATAATGTATAATTGGACAGTGGAAGATATCACCACAGGAAAGCATCAAGGTCAAGAATTTTGTAGGATTCAAAGAAAGACTGGATGGCTATATGGATCACAGGAACATTCAGTCAGAACAATTATGCTAAACTTTGGAAGTATAAAGGCAGGGCTTTGGATTTTAAGCCAGTATCTGACTATGGGAGAATAAAATTAGGTTTCTAGAGGGGTAGATTATCCCACATCTGTCTCTGAGGTTGATACAAGCAGTTGATGCTGGTCCTTTTAAGGCCAGATCATCGTTCTACACAATTTCCGTTTTCCCATCTTTGCATCAACTTCAGAGGCACTGGAAAGCTCTGCCTAGCTGCAACAATGTCAGCAGATTCAAACCTGTGTTTTTCCACTAGCAATACGGCACCATCTGTAGTAAATCCACACAAGGCATTTTCAGCACAAAACCATTTTCTTTATAACAACAGAGTGGAGCTATGACTGTGGAGTCACAACCATGCAGATGTGGAGTGTGAGAATTTGATACCTTCCCCACTGCACAACAGAGTCAAGCTCAATCTTGCCTGCTCCTGTCTCACTTTCTCTTTTATAGAGCTGCCAGCATCAACAAGGGCAAAGCTTAATCATGATCTAAGCTTAAGACATAGAAAATAGCTCTCTTTTAGGAGGCCTGCCTCCTATTTCCTGATGATATATCCCTAAAAGCTAACCTTTTTTTAATGTAGGCAGATATACCTCCAGTTCAGCCTCTCATGCTTCTGTGGCCCATCCCTAGAGGTGCTCAAGGCCAGGTTGGATGGAGCCCTGGGCAGCCTGAGCTGGTGGGAGTCAGCCCTGCCCACGGCACAGGTTGAGGCTGAGTGGGTATTGAGGTCCCTTCCAATCCAAAACATTTTGTGATTCTATGCTCTCTCAAGCAGCAACCCAACAACAATTCTTTGTTTCAACTAAACCTGAAACTCGCTTATTTGTACACAGTATGATCTCAAGGTTTTTAAGGGGCAACATTTACCTTCTCTCTTTTCTTTCTTCTTCTTTGCCCCAGTGCACATTTGTTATGACGTGCGCAAAGGATGCACATTTTATTGGTAGACAAGGTACAGTTTGGGAACCTATACATGCTGAAACCAAATAAAAACAAACCCTGAAAGAATTTTCCCAGGCTTTTCCTGCCCTTCTTCTCGTTCCACACGATAGTCTCATGTACTGTAACTGTGCACCACTCACTGGCCCAAGTGTTCCTGAAGCTGAACTGACCCTCAGCTAACACAGTGCAGTCGGAAGGAAATGGTCTCTTCTTTTTCCACAGCAGTTTGTGAAGTTTCTGGTCCCTGCTCAGCACCACTTCCTTAATTTTCATAATCTCATAGCACTCTAAACGTTGTCTGGTACCTGTACTGATCGGTACTATAATTTTAAAATCCCTTTAAGGACTCTTTGACCCCTTAAAATGAGCCTCTTAACTTTGCCTCAGAACTGATATCGCTGAAACCATTAGAGTTTAGTTGCTTTATAATACACCTTTCTCCAAACATAACCTTCCTGAGACAGTGACCCATGCTCCTTGCAGTATTCTAGAGAGGCCTAATAACCATCTTCCAGAGGACTGTATTGCCTCTTTCCTGGTGCATTACAGCTCATTGTTCCATCAGTTTAGTGTCTTGTTTGCCTTTTTTATTGCAGCTGTGCACTGAAGTGACGGTTTCTATGATTTTTTTCCACGGTAACCCCTTTCTCTCTCTGATCAGCGTGCTGAATATAACACCCATTCCTTACATTTGCTCTTTGTTCCCAGACTAATTACTTTTCATTTTCTATACTAAGCAGCATTTGCCATCTGCTGGCTCATCAACTAAATGATCCAAATCCCCTTTGAATCCGCTTGCATTGTTCTTTATCGCTTCTCTGTGCTTCCAGTCTTACTGTCCAACCAGCGGAGATTTCAGCATTCAGCAGCTGAGGCACAGGAGCAGAGGCATGTGAATCCACAGGATCTTCTCACACCTTGGGCAGAGCATCCCTCCTGGATTTGCGGCTTGCTGCATTCAGACAGAAAGAAAGGGTTGGCCTTGGCAAAAATTAGGCTCACATATGCTTCAGGAGGTTTCAGATAAAGTGTGGCTTTGAGCCCAGGTGCTGCACTGGGGGATGGCACAAGGCAGTGTCTTACACCACAGATTCCAAGGGTTGTGGATGGGCTGCTGCCTCTTTCTGAGGCCCCCGCTGGTGTGCCTGAGCCACCACGCTTGTGCTCTGCTCCCCACCTCGCTGCTCTCACTACCCACATTGGAAGGACAGGCACATAGTATGTCTTCTTCCTGCACCCTGTGCTATTTCTGTGTGTGTGTTCACACATGTGCACGTGGGGAAAAAGAATAAGGAAAGAAATGGGAACAAAACAAGACTTCACCTCGGGAAATCAGTACCTCTGGAGCCATGGGCAAAACGGTATGTTTCCTCCTACCTCAAGAGGGCATTTTCCAATATTCCAGCACTAAGAAATTGTTCTGAATCCCTTTATGCAATGCTCCATGCATGGAAGAAGAAGGGGTCAGCTGGGGACACACACTGCCTTCCCAGCTCTGAGCACCAGTTGTGGCTGAGTAGTGTGGGATAAGTGCGGATGCTCTTAAAGCAGGATTTATGGGCAAGCCTTATGCTGTGCTGATGTGTGTGCCACATGGCATTCTCTTGGAAACTCTCTTCTGTCTTAGTAACAGCCAGCCAGGCTTGCTTGTCTATTGCCTTCAAGTCATTTTGTTTGTTGTTTCAGGAAAAAAATTGCCTGAGATTGACCAGACTGAGCAATCTTTTGGATGATCTTTTCTGGGCTTTCTCTAAAAGCATGTCTGCACTTGAGGCATTATCAGCTGCCTATCCAGGATTCATTCAGATAAGAGAAGAACTAGACAACCTTTACACAGTGATTTAAATTAGGAGCACAAAACATTAATAAATCTTTAATAAATTACAAATATCAGAGGGGATAACTTGTGCTGTGCCTTTCTTAGGCCAGAAAGCAGCAAACCCAGCCTAACTAACTTGACCTTGGTTATAATAATGATTGGAGATACTGCATTTTATCCCATGCTTTCCACACACTTAAAATCAGCTGGAATTCCAGGTGCTCAGCGTTTCTGAAAAACAATTTTTACCTTTATTTGAGCACAGAAAATCAGCATTCACTCCACACTACTCATACTCACTTTCCTGCTAGGACAGAGTGGTAGGAAAGAAGAGTTTTGCTAATTCATGGTAGCATCCTGATACATTATTAATACATAAGTCAGAGGAGTACATCGCAGGTATGGGTGGAAAGACTTTTCATAATCCTTCTCTTGGTCTTATGACTTCAAGAAGAGAATGAAGCTCCCAGACATATTAAATTTAGCTTCATGTCTGAAGAATTTGCATCCCAGGAAAAAAAAAGAAAAAAAAAAAAAGAGAGAGAGAAAGGTGATAGCAAAAATTCAGCCTTTTTTAACAATAAAAATTCTGCAATCTGGTCTAGACTTGTTCTTATACATCATAGCAGTTGATTTGTGCAGCATGCAGCCTCATTAAACTGCCTGGAATTCATGAGCACTATTTGAGCATGCACCTGTGATCTTATTTGATTCACCAGAACTTCTGAAAACCTCCTCTATTATGACATTTAGACACAGCCTGGCACTTCTATTTTGCTTTCCCTTCTGCTAAATTTGTATCCAGAGAAAGTAAGAAATTTTACAAAAAGGGAAGGACTCCAGTGTTCCCCCAGTGCAAGTACCACTTTCCCTATTTATCCCATCATCTGAAGCAACTAAAATTCTCTCCAAGAACACTGTGAGGCCCCTGCCTACATGCAAAACAAAACAAACAAGAAAAAAAAAAATGTACTGATCAGTCCCTTCCTCCAGCTCACAAGCATTCACTGGATTTCCCACCTCTAGCCTTTGCACAAGATTTTTCTTTTCTTTTAGTAGTAACCATTAGGTCAGTTGTTCACGCCATTTTATTCTGCTGACACACTGTCCCCTTTGCACGTGTTAACATTCACTTTCTACTTGTTTATCCTTTCCTGAAGTGTTGTGGTAATTCTGTCTCTCCCTGGGACTCCAAACTGGGCTGAGAGCCAGAGTAAGGTAGAACAACCCAAGGTGCTGCCTTCTCAGGAGCTGGCAGTGTTTCCCAGTAGACCAGCAAACTCAAGGATAAAGTGGCCCCTTTACTGCACCTTTGATGCACTGGGATTTGTAGGATTTACAGGAGCATTCAGAGCTGGGTTTGAAGACACTGTCTTACCAAGTTTTTCTCATTTCAGAATCATTAATTTCTCCTACCACACATTTTCCAGGCAGCCATTACATATGATACTCAGATCAGGAGCAAAGATTTGCCTTATCCAGTTGTTTCTTTTCTCCCTATTCCTTTCTTTTCCCGCAGCTTCTGCTAATAAGACGGAGACAGGTTCTGATCCTGTAGTCAGTCCATAATATGACCCCATGTAAGAAAACTGATACATGGCAGAAAGCTGAAATGAATAAGAAACCAACTTTTATGAGCAAGATTAATTTTAGGTAATATTAAACATTCCAGAGTACAGACCTTTACATATGAGTAAGTCACCCTAGGGTCTCTTTATACTCAGTGGAGACGGGTACATTCAAGGTTAGCTCAGCTGAAGGTATCTAAATTAGGAGAAATCAATTCAGTCCTTTATTTCTGGTTCCAATCGCATTGTCTGTGTCAGCATTCACTGAATTCACTGCATCCCCTTCACTGATGTCAATGGCATTTTTCAAAATGCACAATCCTGAGGTACCACAAGGCATATCATGCAAAAATATTCCAGAATACATTCCTGTTTCCCACCTACTTCAGAATCCTTCCTGACTGTTAATTAGAATTTGCAATAGAATTTCTGCAACTTGATTTTTTGGATATGGCACTCACTGAGAGAACAAAGGTATCCACTAATTTCCATCACTGAAAAACAGAGCTTTTCTGTGGCATTATAGAGGCTACAGAATAAAGCCTTGCTATCTGTGCAGAGAAAAGAGAGTATGTAAGCCTGTTCAAATGCTCTCAACAGCACCCTGATCACCATGAAAAAAAGCAAACCATACACAACCTTGGCAGCTCTAACAGGGAGTAAAATTTATGGATCTCCTTATAACTGAGATGTCAAACAATTCTGAGGAGAAGGAGGAAATTGAGCCCAAGTACAAAAAGAAACAAAAAGAGAATTGGGGGTGATTGACCTCGTAACAGAATCATTCTTCCCCTACCTTAGAACAAATGAGTTTAAAGCAGAGAACCATCATTTCAGAGAGTAAGAACCCTCCTCATATCTAACCTGCGAACAACCCTGCAAGGTCTGCCAAGTGCAGCAGGGAGTCTGCCTTCTTGGTCACTGCAAAGAGAGATCCATCCACCTTTCTGAATATGGAGACACCGAGGAGTTAAGCAAGGGACACAACTTTAGGCTTCCTTATATTACTGTGATCCAAAATGCCCACCCAGTGTCTGGTTTTTCTTTCCTCTCCATTGTTTCCTAACAGAATTTGTTATTTTGAACAGGCCATCTCATGTTGTAGCAAGCACCTGCTTTTGGCAAAATTCCAGAAGAGGGCTTGTATCCAACAAAGCTCCAAGTTTAGCTGGGAAGGATGAAGAGAAGCATATAGCAACTGAAATCAAGGACTCTATCTATCTCATCTTATTTGGAGTAGAGATGCAGAACTTAAAACTGATAAGGGAATATAAACCTAGAGAGATCATGAAAAAAAAACATCAACAGCATAAAGGCATCCATATATATATCTACATATAAGTGGTATGTTATTATCTAACAATATCTTTGAGTACTGAGTCATGGTTTCAGATTCATGGAAAACTAGGCTGCAGGTGGCAATCCACTCATGTATATTTTCTTTTCACAAAATCCACTTTGCATTGAGGGAACTGCTGAAATGGAGATGCCAGAACACTATCGGGATGATGCAGAAATCTTTGCAGATGTGCAATTTTCATCTAAAATAAGTTCTACCACTGCAGTGTCCTAGAGTACTTCAGAACAAAATTAACCAAAATGTATTTTTATGTAGTCCTCCCTGTTTCTACAGCAGATGCATCCCTGCTGTATGAGTGGAGGAGGACTCAACCATTCAGCTGTAACCACATGAATGGCACCAGTTCAGTGTTGCACAAGCCAGTGGTAATGAGCAAGGGGAAGAGGGTATTGAGGGACCTTTAGACTTCTGAATAAATCCACACTTTGTGGATCTGATGTACTGGTCCACTCTGACCACTTTAGCACCACGTCAGAATGACCACTAGGGACCACTCTAGAGGAGGGGATTCCACCCTCAGCAAGTTTGCTGATTATACAAAGGTGGGAGGAATAGCTGACACACCAGAAGGCTGTGCTGCCATTCAACCTGAGCAGACTGCTGAGGTTCAACAAGTGCAAGTGTAGTGTCCTGCACCTGGGGAGGAATAACCATATGCACCAGTACAGGTTAGGGGCTGACCTTCTGGAGAGGAGCTATGAGGAGAACTTAATGATCCTGGTGGACAACAGGTTGGCCATGAGCCAGCAGTGTGCCCTGGTGGCCAAGTAGGCCAATGGTATCCTGGAGTGCACTGAAAAGAGTGTGGCCAGCAGGTCAAGGGAGGTGATCTTCCCCCTTGACTCTGCTGCGGTGAGGCCACATCCAGAGTACTATGTCCAGTTCTGAGCTCCTCAGTTCAAAAAAGACAGGGAACTTCTAGAGAGAGTCCAGCAGAAGGCCAGAGAGATGATGAGGGGCCTGGAGCATCTCCTTTATGAGAGAAGGCTATTCAGCATGGAGAAGAGAAGGCTGAGAAGAAATCCTATCACTGTCCATGAATATCTGAAGTGTGGGAGTCAAGTCCATGGGGTCAGGCTCTTTTCAATGGCATGCAACAACAGAAAAACAGAGTAACAGGCACAAACTAGAACACAGTAATTTCCATATGAACATGACGAAGAACCTCTTTACTGTGAGGGTGACGGAGCACTGCAAGAGGCTGCCCAGAGAGGTTGTGGAGTCTCCTCTGGAGATATTCAACACCTGACTGGATGCCTACCTGTGTGATCTGCTGTAGGGTACCTGCTTTAGCAGGGGTTTGGACTTGATGATCTCCAGAGGTCTCCTCCAACCCATGCAATTCTGTAGTTCTGAATTGGAAAAATAAAGCCATCAGAATAGGCTCATGCATGTGCCAACATTTTTGTTCTCATTAGTTGGGAAAGATGAGGACACAGGAAAAATACCCATTGGTGACATCTTTCCCTTCAACCACTGGTTTTGTGGACAGCAGTAGTAACCTAAGAGCCATGCTGCCCCATCATTAACAAAATCATAGAATCATAGAATATCCTGAGTTGGAATAGACCCATAAGGATCATCGAGTCCAACTCCTGACTCCATACAGGATCACTCAAAAATCAGACCACGTGTCTGAGAGCACTGTCCAGACACTTCTTGAACTCTGGCATGCTCAGTGCCATGACCACTGCCCTGTTAATCCCCAGAGCTCATTGCTCTGATTCTTTCCGATAGCCTTTCCAGGTTTGTTTTTCCCTAACTGTTTTGCTTCCCATCACTTTTCAGCAAAATCTTTGTTACTGTTGTGTGAGTGCCTTCTGTCCCAAGCCCCACAGCCATTTCCCCTAAAGCAGGCCCACGTGCAGACTGCTGCTCCCTCTGCGAGTTTTGATCTCATGGGATGTCAGCCTTTCAGAACCGGTCTTAGTAACATGCTCTGAAGACAATAACAAAAACAGATCGTTTGCTACTGTAGCTTATCCTTCAAAGGTTTCTTTTTTTTTTTTTTTTTTT